>CAKALU010061966.1:22948-40773 GCA_916700995.1 Hozukius guyotensis
GATGTTATTTTGAACTACCATCATTGCAGCATCCTCCCTCACAAACTGAGTTGTTATTCTCACCCCCTTCCCCCATGTACAATTGCTTTAAGCATGGGTCAGTATATATTGTTGAAAATGTCTAAGATTATATTTTTTTCATAACCAATTTTAATTTATAGGTCTATACAAATGAGCAAGAAAAAAACTATTTCAACCCTATCCATGATGTTATTTTGAACTACCATCTTAGCTGACATCAATCTTTCTTTGTTTATCTGATAGTGAAATATGTTGCATACATAAAAGTGCAGATTGTACCATCTCATCTGACACCAATCTCTATTTGTTTATCTGTTAGTGAAATAATCACATAATCACATTTTTGTCAGCCTCAATTTAGTTTGGTATTTTGACGAGTAAAGAGTAACCCAGTCTGTCACTGTATGCTCAAATGTTTGAATATTCTGAAGCTACTTTGATAATCTATTAGAAATCAATATTCAGATGACCAGTATTAAGCTGTACATTTGTTTTTTCAAATTACAGCCCTGATGGTACACCTACAGTACTGTACAGATCAGAAGTGAAACAAAAAAAATAATTGAATCTTGTCAAGAAGTGTATAGAATTATTATGTTAACAATTTTAAAACAGCCAATTTAAGATGCATTGCTTTTCAGTATTTAATAGAGTGTAATAATGATAACTAATTCATGCACTGCCTTTCTTATTTTAGTAGTCTTTCTATTTTTGGTCCCTCGCACTTGTCATTGTCAGCCTGATTTTGTAAGTGGAATTTATCATAAAAAGATAGAGTTTCAGAGAGTTTCTTTTCTGTAGAACCAAACTTCTGCTTGCTTTTGGGGCTTTGTCAAGATGAGTCACACTGAATCTGGTGACACCTTGCTGCTACACATGTCTGATATACTGCACTTGGAAGAACACAAGCTATGTCAGCTGCATAAGAAGTAGGCTGAAAGTGAAAGTGAGATTACCATTAAAGACACGTGGAATGGAGTCATGATTTTACCAGTTATTCTAAACAAATGAAAGGATGGATGATTTGTTTTTGTTCTGGCTTGAAGAACGTGTCTCCTCACGTCATCATATTTGTATTATAAATACACTACTGTGATAAGATAAAACCAAATGCTATGTGTTTGAGTGTAACCATTGCATAAGCGCACTGTATATTTTTCAATACTGAGCGATCACTGTATACTTTCAGGGGAAAGAAGGCTTTGAGTAAGAAGAAGCTGAAAAGGCGACAGAAGGTCAAGTCAAAAGTCAAATCAAGAACAAAGGTAAGCTATGCATAATTGTTTAACAATTTTTACACAATATTACACTTGTTCTTCTATGTAATGCTGCTATTGCTGTATTTATATTTGGATATTATTAATACACACAGTATGTTTAGAGGGGTTGTAAAGTCAAGGATACATTAGAATGGATGTTGTTAAACCATAACAAAATATTGTTTATGCCTCTCGATAAATACACAATATAATAACACCACACAATGTTAATTGTTGCAGTGTTCAATCACAAATAGGTGTAATATTTATTAGTGGGGCATAGTCATGCCTAACATTCTCAGTACTACGTAAATCATTTTAATTAAATATCAACATTTTGCATTTTCTCTTTATATTAATAAGAAAAACATGACTGACAGTTTTAATTTGCAACTGTCACAGCCTCAGGTATGCGCTGAGAAATCCTTACAGCTGGTTTGACTCTCTACTGAATTAAATTAACAGATTGAGGATAAGATTAAAGATAAGTGTTAGATTCCCTGAAATCCTGAAGGTGTTTGGCAGGAACATTATTGTCATTGGCGGTGGCTGGTCAGGTGCCAGGAAAGCCCATCCACACATGAAGCTGGAGAGGTGGATAGGCAGAATGCGAGACACATGGGAGTGGCCCTGGCTTGTGCATGATGGCCTGTTGCCGAGCGACCTAATGTGTTCCACATCTCCACGGCAACAGTTGCCTGCCTCCATCTCCTTCGTCCAAAGAGGGAACCTAGTCTGTATCAGTGGATGCGGTTGTGTTTTTGCCTCTGCTGTAGACTTTGCATGGACAACATACATTTTATCTATTTGATCTTCAAATTATGACAACAAATATAATCCACTCAGATTATGTTGACTCATTTCCTTGCTATTTTTCTCAGAGAAAGAGAGAGTAGCCTGCTCTGCGGATGGTCTGTAATATTGTTAGCCAGTATTTAGATCTAATTGTATTACACTGAGATACTTGGCAGGCAAAGACAAGATAGATGGATGTGATAGTAGCAGAGAAGGACCGATGCTCTACTGCTTTGTCATCGTTCACCTGAAAACTATTCCAGACAGGATATTCAACGTAGAGTGAGGCTAGTCAGTTAAGTTCTCTTCGGGTTGACTTGTTCGGTGAGTTGATGTCCTGGAACAGCAGAAGATCTTCTATAGAGACAGAGATTGGACAATGCTGGCAGGCAGGCAGGCATAACAACGTGGGTAGTTACACAGGCAGTCATGCTGTATTTGTATGTGTTGTGCTCACTCTTGCTCCGTCACGCCTCTCACACCGGCATAGTCAGACAAGAGTGTGGTTTGGAAAAGCCTCTTCTCCCCCTTCGTCTGCTTCTGTGCTTATAAACATTGGAACAAAAGACAGAGCATAAACGCTTATCATCCTGATGAAGAGGGTGATGTAACGTCTTGTGTATGAGCAGATGTGTGATGTGAAAACTGTAATTATAATAACTACTTAATGGTACAAAATGATATATTCCATAGAATAACATCAGAAAACGCAATAATATCTATATAATCAATATAATCTACAAGCAGTGGTGCATATGTGCACATCTTTTGCAAAATCTGAGTATGAAACACTTCGTAAAGTGGATTGACAGATACCAAGTACTGTACCTATGAGTACTTAATAAATTTGTAATTCATGCTGTTGTCATCCTAGCTTAAAACCATGATTCTGGGCCTCTCTTTGAATTCTGGGAACCCCCCCACTCCTTCACCCACTACTCACCTAGCACGTAGCACTTGCAATTACAATGCACTTATATGTATTTTAACTTTTATTCAGGAGTGTCAGTGTGTTTGTCTTTGCTCTCTCGCTGGAAATAACTAAGTAAATGAATTGAACAGGAAGCAATAAAATGCTACATTTGTCATACAGTATGCTGTCTTTAACATACAAAACAGTGTAAGATAATCAACAGTATCCCCTACAAATTACATTCATATGCAACTGTTCTGAATTTGCAAGATACATTTTAGAGTAAATGTAATATTGCCAGGATTACTGCTCTCTTCAATGTATCAGAATATTCTTATTGTATCTGCAAAACATTAATTGACAACTTTTTTTCAGCTGGTTATTATATACTATTAGTGCTCGGGAAGATTAGGCAGCTAATACCAGTTATAAAAAGATTGTGGTCATAATTAAAAAAAATAGAAATGTCTAAACTAGCAACTTACTTTTTATTCAGCTATATAAATCTCACACTACCTCCTGCATTTAAACTGAGTGTTGCCATTAATTGCTAATGCAGTATAGTTGCTTATGAACATGTGTTTCAGAGATCGAATTGAATATAATGTTCTCCTAAATTCAACATAAATCAAAAAGCATTGAGTGTGGAATTTAAATGATTTGCCATTATTAAGTATGAGGGTTAGTAGCCCAGTTTGTGGCTTTTGAGTATTCGCATTAATGTTTCACACGAGTCAAAGAGCTAAGCATCCGTTTCTCTGAAAGATAAATATGCAGTGATGTTTTGAAAACCCAGAAGGTCGTTTAACAAAACGTATTTCTGGAATCCTCAAATGCTCTTTTAACTATCTGGATTAAAATATTATGTCTGCTGCATGATTAAAATGATTTTTTCTTATTTACAAAGTTGCAACTCTGTTACCTAGTCCAAACAAAGGTGTTAGCCATGGGCATAGGGAGACATGGGGACTAGAGGTGATTTTGTGTCGCCATAGGTTGAATCTGAGTAAATACAAGCATGACCTTTGGTCTTTAAGGCTACAAGTGATTATTGGATGGCTTTTAACAATTTGAATAATCTCCTGTTGATAAATTGCATATTTACTTTGCTGATATGGTGGTGCAAACTAACAATCACCGAGCTCGAGCCTCTGCTTTGGAAGACACCACTGTTCTGCTATTCTTCTTATTTTTCCATAAAGCCAGCAGTCTGAAATGTGTAGCTGTCTAAGTGCGGTCAGGGACTCTATACCAGCCCTCTCCAAAGCTTTTAGATGGCCATTAAATCATCAGTGCAGACAGAAACACAAAAGAAACCATCAGATGAGCAGCATGTTTGGGCTATGGATTGGTGCCATTACAAAGTGAGAAGAAACCACAAAACATCAGCAGGTCATTGGGCTTTGTATAGTTGTGTCTGCCTCTCCTTATGTGCATCACGACAGAGCTTGAAGGTACCACCTTCAGTGATTTGGTCAGTTTTAAATTGGGAACTGTCAGCTCCAGTGACACCTCTCAAATACTATTTTCAACCAAGTTTCAGCTGCTTCTTGCTCTGTTTGCAAGATGTAACCTAACAGATGTAGTGTAACATATCTAATATAGTTACCCTAATCATTAACATCAATCACAAACAAACTGGAGACGTAGAGTTGCAAAGAAGTGGGCGTATAGCAGACAGGGAGGGTCTATCGAAAGACGCCATCGAGTTGCATTATGGGAATAATTTACTAATAATACAGGTCTTCTAGACTTTTCAAATTTTAATGGATTGAAAAGACCAGATGTTGATAATGAGGAGTCATTTCTGTGTGTTTGTGTCACGCTCAGAAAAATTGATTGTTTTAGATCCGCTCCTTTTGTAATGACTGCGCATGGGAAAAGTCCCATCAGAGGGCAGAAGTGTGTGTCATATGATCTTGCAATACAGAGGGTGGCCACTATGTCAAATTTATCTCACAGCCCAGTGCTGATCCTGGGTGCTTGATATATACACATACAGATAAACAAGCATTACCTAAAGGTCGCCCAATTATTAAAATGACAGCAGCTTTTACTTAACTTTCCTGTAGATGAGGACATTAATGTGTCTATATCTGCAGGTCTAAACTGCTGCTGCTTTTATTTTTTCTGACCTTATAAATTATAAGTATATTCACATAATTGATTGCTGAAATAAAGTCATTTTATTCCTGTATTTATAAAGAAATCTAAAGTAAACAAACATATAATAGCACCAGGAGAAACAGCAAAGTTAGATGTGTGGTCTAGTGTTAGTGCATCATATATTTTATTTTTGAGTGATAGTGGGTTCCAATTCTGTGTTTCAGATTTTGGCTGTTTGTTTTCTTGTGGATTACAGATGCTGCCTTTACTTTGTGGCTTTTTAACAATGCTATTCCCTTCGAATACGAAACAAAGACTCTTACATAATAGGGGTGGGGGAAAAAATAGATACAGCATAGTATCACGATATTTTGCGTGGCAATATTGTATCGATACACGGATGTCAAGTATCAATCTTTTATTATATAAACTGTTAACCTCTTAACAATCTAACAATCTATGCTATTCTGTCTTTCAGAGATTGTAGCAGGCTCAGTCTTCAAGCTAGAATGAATATATCATGTGAAACTAGAAAACCTGAGGAATCGATTGGCACCAACCGTGTCATCTTAGCTTGTGGGGAAGAACGCTAAATAATGCTCCAAAGTTACGCTAAATTTTGGGGAAGAAAAACTGGCACAATTTTCAAAGGGGTCCTTTGACCTCTAACCTCAAGATATATGAATGAAAACTCTGAGATGAACGGAGTGAAAACTGTATCTTTTTAGATAAAACAGATGTTGACAAACTGCATAATTTGCAGTTGAAAAAAGGTAATAAATCGCGATCTATATCGCAATAGATCCTATCGCAGTACTCAGCATATCGCAAAATGTTTAAAATTCCGTTAAGATCATATCGTGACTGAAAACTGTAGGTCGAATTGGAGCAAATAGGATTTTAAAAAGTTATTTTTATAAAACGGTCCCTATATCCTGACAGTGGTGCACGAGACAGGTAATCTGAAAAAAAATCACGCGCCTCTGTGTCCTCCGGTGCTCCTAATGGCATCTGCTAGACACACTCACAGGCCGGAGGAAAACAACCAATCAGAGCCGAGCTGGAGCCTGCCGTCTCTGAGCAGCGGTCAATCACTCAAAAACTCTGATCAAACGGTCAAACTAGGCAGCGCTGATCAAATATGAATCAATATTCTGTAACTGTAATGCCTATTTCTCGCCTCAAAATTTTTCAGAAACATCTTGTAGTGTACTGTTTAGCTGTAAAATGAGAAAGTTTGTGACCCGGTAGCCATGTTTATATCAGCTCAGCTCTGACTGGTTGTTTTCCTTCAGTCTGTGAAATCTTTCAGATGCCATTAGGAGCACCGGAGGACACAGAGGCACATGATTTATTTCAGATTACCTGTCTCATGAACTACTGTCAGGAGATAGTGTTATAAAAATAACTTTTTAAAATCACATTTGCTCCAATTCTACCCACTGCAGCTTTAAGTATTGTGATCATATCGTATCGTGGGCCTCTGGTGATTCCCACCCTGCTACATAACAATGATGATAATATCATATTCGATCTCATGACTATCAGGTAAAAGGAACTATCAACTTAGGACTTTTGTTTTAACTGCTTCCAAACAATGGGGACAACAAAAAGGTATGCATAGAGTAATTAGACAATTCGACAAAACCAAACCACCAGAATCTTAGGGGGGACCCTCTTTGTTGGTACGGGCCAAAAACGCTAAGCTTCCTATATCAAACGCTCAGCTTCATCATGCAGTACTTTGGTCTCTACTCCACCCTTTTGTTTTGCTGTCATGTCCCAAGAAACACATTTGTCTTTCTTGCTTTATGGGTTTGTGTTATTATAGCATATCTAGGTTTTAAATAATTTGAAGTGCTCTATTCAGGCAAAGTGCTCCTTTGTGAATGCTGTGTCCAGTCACTTGGTCACAAATGCTACCCTAGCAGCGAGACAGGAGAGCAGTGGACAGTACTGTTAGATGAGAGGGGAGCTAATATCCTCCCCCCCCCACACTGGTTTTAGCTGAGGATGAATGACCTTTCTCCCCAAATAGATGACATCACCCTCTGTGATTGGGATGCCGAAAGCGCAACATTGCAAGAGAGGCACAATCGATCAATATGATTCTCTAGAGGTTGCCTCAGGACTGTAGTTAAAAATGCCTTGCTTGGTGGGATGGGGAAAGCTTATCATCGAGTTACTTTATCAAGTCTGTGGAGTGGAGTTTCTCTGATCATGACTATTTGGATGTAAGAGAGCTTTGTTGTAATGATTTTATTGTAAATCTTCCCTTTTGGCTTGTCCACCTCATTTTACATCAGTGAGGGTAGACTTACTAATGGACAGGGTAACTTAACCCCCCAAAATGACCATTAAAGCAGCTATAATACATGTACAATAACAATGCATCAAATGACAATGCGAAAGCAGTATAACAGTGTGCTCGGGGTCGCTTGTAGTGTTGAACCTAATTTGAATTAGCCCAAAATCATGTATTTGTCTCATTTGTTTACAATCTGTGCAAAATGCTATAACCTGTATCTTTAGACCCTCAATTCAGATGTGAAACAACCCCACAGAAAACCTTTAATTTGGGGAGAAATCTCTGTAGATAGCTAAAGATGAGCTAAAATTTACCTTCTTGTCTACTGGAAAAAAAATCAGCTGTATCATTTTCATCTTATTGCTGTTTTCTAGTAAATAGCTTTTTAAGCTTTGGTGAATTCTCTTAAGTTTAACTTGAACACAACTAATTTTTTTCTGCTTTGGTTATATAAAATGTTGGGTAACCCATTTTGTAACAGTGAAAGCTGTGTTGAGCTGATCTTGAAATGGGTAAACAACACTTGCCAAGCCCAGTGTGTACAAAAGTGGGCTTCCCGAGGAGTCAAAGCAAAACGAGGAGTAATTTCATGCTACAAATGTGCCTCTGACTAGACATGAGGACACGACCGACAGTGTAAAGACTTACTGTGCTCAGCAGAGGTTTTACAATCCCCAAACTATTGTAGTTATATAACTTTGTTTAGTCAAATGTAACAGCTAACATCTGCCCTAGAGTCCCTTAGGTTCAGGAACCTATGTCTCTGAGGAATTCTCAGATGGGGCTTTCCTCGTAAAGCCAGATGAGAAAATCCCCCACTTATTGTGGTCAGTAGTCACTTGCTTGGGTTAGGTGTGTCATTAGTGGACGTACACTGAAATTTCTTCTTAAGCAACCATGAACAGCCGAGAGACACAACCCAAAATGAACAAATGAAAACTGCCTGTTTATGTGACACAATGTTTACAACTCATGTTATAAAAGCTGAAACTCATGCATAGAGATCTAATTAAAACATGCTTACTGCTCTCTCAATATACAGTCACTACTTTTGTCTACAAGACGTTATGATCTCAGTCACTTTGTTTCATATTGTTTGAAATTGTGTGTTAAAGGTGATTGAGAATGTAAAATTTCAATACAATGATGTTAAGGGTGTAAATTTTGAGTGGCCCAAGGGAACACAACAGACTAACTCTTTACAGTTAGACATACTCCTAAATAATTGCTGTTTATAAATGACTATAGGGTGCAGGGCTGCAACTAACCCGTTATTTTCATTATCAATTAATCTGGCGATTATTTTCTAGATTAGTCAATTAATCGTTTGGTCAAAATCCAAGGTGATGTATTTAAATGTCTTGTTTTGTCAGTCCAAAACCCAGAGATATTAAATTTAATATGATATAAAACAGAGAAAATCTCCCTATTTGAGATGCTGAAAGCAGCATTTTCTGCCATTTTTCCATGAAGAATTTCTTTAGCGATTAATCGATTATCAAAATAGTTGGTTATTAGTTTTCTGTCGAACAACTAATCAATTAGTCGACTAATCGTTGCAGCTCAAATAGGGTGTGCTAACTAGCTTCTTATTGTTGCACCAAATGATATCATACTTGCTGACCACTTCACTCTCTGTTATTCCACAGGCTGAGAGTCTAGATGGAGCCCTCTGCGTGCCGGACATCAAGCTGCACAGCAACCCATCTGCATTCAATGTCTACTGCAACGTGCGGCACTGTGTGCTGGACTGGCAGCAGAGAGAAGCCTCCCTAGTGCTGGCCTCCAGGAGCTCGGCGCAGAGCGGCGACTCAGACAGTGAGGAGGAGGAAGAGTACCGCGAGCCAGCCGTGAAGCTGCCAAAGGTATGCGCGGGGGGTAGTATTGGCTGCTAATGTGGTGGTAGCAGTGCGTCGGTATCAAGGCGAGAGCCAGCCTGTGCTCTTTGTCTTAGGGGAAGCAACAATCCTTTATCTCCCTTGGCTTGTGCAGTATGTAGGGCTCATCTTTTTTATTGTTGTGATAATTGGAGTCACTTTACTTGAGGTGTGAAACCCCCTTCCTGTGAGGATTACAGCCTCTGCTCTCTTTCCAACTCCCTCTTCTATTCTGCCGGTTTATCTTTCTCACTCCGTATCAGGTCTGTCAGTTCATTTTAAATGCAAACTATTCCTTGTACGTGGGGACAAAATCAAATGTTTGATCTGTAATTACAATCATTTTTTATTTCTCTTGTCTATAGAGTGCTCCAGGGATGACATATTTTAGCAGGCCAACCCGGAAGTTAGCATCGCCCTGGGTTCCCTCGACAAAAAGCCAATGAGAGTTTTACATTTTAATTAGTTATTTGATGCTAAAAGGGGGTGAGACGTACATGAAACCGGCCTTGTTGGAGGTCTGCGCTCTCCGAGTGCACTTCTAGTTCCTGCAGCCCTAAATAAGCACGGTGGACGGTTTTTATTAGTTAGCTCAAGTGCTCAAGTTAGGTGTCGCTAAAATACACTGTCACCTGGACTTACTGCATGCCCCATTGCCCTGTCAGTAAACTAGGCTATTGCTGCTCTCTTTGATGGCATAAAATAGAAGAAACTAGCAAGCCCTGCTAAACAGATACACCAAAGCATCTGAGAGGCAACGTGTCAAAGGATTAATTTGGGTTCTGTGCCATAATGGCAGAATTAAGGGATTAAATTAAGGGTGTTGGCTCATTTTGTAAAAGGCTACTGCCTTATAGTACCACGATAACAAATCTGAGGAGTCACTTGTCTGTTTAGAGAATTGTATGTTGATTTCAACTTGTGTTGTATCATATGCTCCCTGTACATATTTGTACATATTAGTTAGCAGGTAAATGCTGGAATGTCAAAGATGGATAGGTTTAGGGCTGTCCTCGACCAAAGAAATACTCATACGATTTTGACGACTTATTGATTAGTTGATTTAATCGACAGATCTGTAAAACTGAGTTTCTCCACAAAGAATCACACAACAGCACCACTTTAAATCATGTGTTTACCAGAGATGAGCTCATGAGTTACTTGGAAATGAGTCATTCAGCATGAAAAAGCATAAAAAGTGACTAATCCGCTAAAGAAACCTTAGACGACTAAGACCAAAGCGACCAATTAGTCGACTAATTGACTACCAGGAGGCAGCCTTAGATAGATTTAACTTTTAGTTGTCATTACTGGAAACTGGAAAGGCTGTATCCATTTTATCCTCTTTCAGAAACATTAAATAGGCTACTGTTGCTATAATATGTTGGGTGATTTAGTTTTAATGTCAAGGCATATGTAAAGAATCTTTGTTGTGTGTGTTTCAACTAAGTAACACTGACTGAGTGCCTATAAGTCTTGACAAAGGATTATGTCAGTTACATAAATCTAACAAGCATAAAGATCAAGAATATCTATTGCATATCTTAATCAGTATCTATTCAGTTTTTGGTGTACAGTATTGTCTTGTTATATCTTTTCCCAATTCGTATTTACTGTTTATCTTTTTTATTGTACTTTTTGTTAGTTATATATAACAAGTTCTTCACTGAGATAGGAGGGAACATTGGAGCATAATTCGATTCCCTAACAAGCCATACTGATACGGCATCTTTTTCTAGGCCAAACTCCTTTGCCATCCTCCCTTCTACTGTGGGTCTGTCATTATACAAAATGTTAATAGTGGATGTTGAAGCCAGCGGTAGTAACTGTACATACTGTGAGCCCCCAGCTAAATTTAGGTTGTTTTACTGTAGGATGATGAGGCCATGTTACTACAAGAAAACATCCACTCCAAGTCTCTTTTTATCAGTTCTGTTTTTATTTAGAATATAGATTTTTTTTTATCAACAACATCAATAAGGTAAACTTAAAGAGTTGACAGAATGTGGTGATTTTTTTTTTTTTAACTACATCTATGCACAACGTCAGTATGTTTCATCTTCATTTGCTGTATGCAGAGGCATCACAGCTGCTAGTCTAGCTAGACGTTGGCTGTGGTGTGACAGCATGGTGTTCATTAGCTCATAGAAATGTGCTTCTTTCTGTTTGTGTGTGTGTGTGTGTGTGTGCGCAGATCATTGGCATCGGCCTGTGTGGGGTATTTGAGCTGATAAAAGAGACTCGGTTCTCTCACCCCTCACTGTGCCTGCGTAGCCTGCAAGCCTTGTTGGACATGCTGCAGGGACAACAGCCGGAGGGCTTTCAGACTGAGCCTCCTGACGTGCTAGGTAAGGCTGAAAATGTGCACACATTAGAGTTTTATTAGGTGCATGTGTACAGTCTAGAGCAATCCGATGCAATAATTGTAACATCTTGTTTGTGAAGCGTAAAATTGTCATGTTTTATTGACCCTGTCAGAGATATGTTGTTGCAACCTAATGATCACTTTGAGGCTGTAGTTTGTTGTGTTGTTTTGGACTATATTGCAATTTGTTTGTTTAGCCTCATCCACACAAAGCACTCCCATTTTTCTCTTTTCACAAATGTCTAACCTGCCCACCACTTGTATGCGTCCTCAGAGTCGCTTTTCCAGTTGTTGTTGGAGACCACGGTCCGGAGCACAGGGCCCAATGACCCGACAGGACAGGCCATCACTGCTCTGTCCTGCGCCTGCCTCTTCAGTCTGGTGGTGGCCTGGGGAGACACTGGCAAAATCCTGCAGGCCGTCTCTGCCATCCTCACCAACAACGGCAGCCATGCCTGCCAGACGATACAGGTAATTAACCAATTTAGATTTCAGATGTTGATTTAGATTTATTTGTCCTGGAGAGATATTTGTTTCCACAGCCAGTACACAGAAACATACAGATATATACACAGCAACACATAACAATGTACAGATATTAGGGGTGGGAAATAAATCGATTCACCTATGTATTGCAATTATTCACACAGTTAAGTATGGAAACACTTTGGGTTTCACGCATTGACAGGAAAAGCAGAGCTAGATGTCATGGCTTAAGCTGCATGCTAACTCTGTCATGGACAGGAAACGTTATCGTATTGCAGTAACGTGCGGTCAAGCCAGCCATCACTCGCATGTCTGTGGTCAAATCAGCCGTGCTACAACTGCAGAGCACCCTTATACTGACATTTATGTTAAATATAGTCAAACAGAGCTGAACATGGATGTATAAAGAGAACGGAGCTGACGGGAGAGCTAGCGACGGATTTGGCGAAGTTAGCGGGTGTACACGCGTGTGACTACGTCCGGCTTTCAAAATAAGGTGTTAACAACGGGAACTTTATATACAAAATACATATATGGAAATAAGATTGATGGATTATATTCACCAAAAGTATAAAATATGACATGTCCCTTATAAATTAAAAAGAAAATAACACTAATTTGTGAGGGAAATGTCTTTTTTATTTGATTTTTGGGTTGCTGGAAAAAAAATTATAAATAATACCTGACAATGACTGATATATTTGACTTCAGGACATCTCTGACTACATACATGTTGATAATCAAACATTTTAATGTATTAATTTAGATATTTTTCAAATTAAAAGTCCTTAGAAGTGTATGATTCCACTTTTCCCATGATCTAGTGTTAAAAGATAAATCATATTATCGAATCGCAATACTTGTAGAACCGCATTACATATCGAATCGGCATCCAAGTATCTTGATAGTATCGAATCGGGAGATAGGTGTCTTTTCCCAGCCCTAACAGATATACAGATCAGATAACACACAAGCAGTTCACAAAATCTTCATGTATGCACTCATACATCCCAGCTCACAACAGTGTCAGTGAGGCAGATTGTTCAGTGCTGCAAATGCAGAAGGAACAAAGCTCCTGCTGAAGTGAGCTCTTCTCCGTCTCTGTGTTCTGTACCTCCGACCAGATGGAAGTAATGTGAAGTGTTGGTTTAGGGATTGATCAGTGTCATATGATATTGTGAGTGCGTGTGAGGCTCTGATTTAAATCTTAAAACACATGATGAAAGAAGATAGTCCAAACTGTGCTTTGCACTTTTGTTAGGCTTGGCTTCCCTGGCACAAGTAACTACTGTTAATCAGATGTCAACATAACTTTTTGTACCGATCACCTGTTCAGATCGCTATCTTACGTTGAACAAACATCTTAATCTTGGAAGAGGAATTCCAGGTGTTCCTGATGCTTGTATTTGATGAAGCGCAAGCTGGAATGACATTGATCTTACATACCCAATCTAATTTGAATAATTAAATTGTTATGTCTTGTTATATTTTAACCACCTCCACCAGGAAATGTGTAAATCTCTATTATCCATTCAAGTTTTTCCCTCAGATTACCAGAAAAGTGCAAAAGTGAATTGTAGAAGGATAAAGCAACCTCTGGCTCCGCCATGCATTTCCTTCGAGGAGAGAGACTCTGGGCAGTGTCTGGACAGCACAAATTGAGTTTTAGAAAATGTCAAGCCACTCTGACTCTACCCTGCCTGGATTCTTACGCCAATTAGCCGGTCTTCTGTTTGCTTCGATCTCCAGCTTGTCCTCTCTCTGTTTCTCTCAGTTTTTATTGCTTCTACTTTATATCAAAACTGCTCTTGCAAAATGTTGGGAGTAACTTAAACAGTAAGCACTTTATTTAATTTTGTGGGAAGGCTTTGTGTGACCATAAATATATTTCACCTTTACCTGCGTACAGTTAAAATTACTACACTTGACCAAGGCTGCAGAGAGCCTCACACATATATCCCCCACAGACATAGGCCTTTGTGTTGTTTTTCCTCATCTTTTAGGCATTGACTGGACTGTGAATCATCACAATGGCAGGCAGGCTGGCGGGAAGTGTGGGCTTATGTGCTGTGCGTGGCGTCCGTGTGTTAATGTTTGTTTGCGTGTGTGTGAACGGTGAGATCAGCGGTGGGGGTTTTATAAAGGATGTGAGAAATGTGTGTGTGGGAAATGCAGAGAGAAGAGAGCAAACATACAGATAGAGTAACCACAGTCTCAGTCACTAATAAGAGAATTTGACTCAATCAGCAGCAAAGCCAGTTCCCACCTGGTGGATGGTCTACTTCACAAAATGCACCCCATTATGTCACATAATATATAATTAATAATAATAATAATAATAATAATATCACCCTTCTTGCCTTCCTAAATCTCACCAGGTGCCCACCATACTGAACGCCCTACAGAGGAGTGTGCAGGCTGTCCTGGTGGGAAAGATTCAAATCCAGGATTGGTTCGGGAATGGCATCAAGCGCGCCGCCCTGATGAACAAGTGGATCCTGAAAGAGGTGGCCATTGACGAGGATGAGCGCTGCCTTCTACAGACCGATGGCTCCTTCCTGTACTTGCTCTGCAAGGACGGACTCTACAAAGTGGGCTCTGGATACAGTGGCACTGTCAGGGTATGTAACACTCAAAGCTGCATGTTGTTGTGACTGTCAAGTGACAACCACATATCTCCAAATTTGGTGATTTAGATGGGTTTACCATGGGTTGAGAAAATTCTCTTGGTTCTTAAGATAAATAAACCGTTAAATGGGGATTGCTTTTCTTGGCTCAGGGAAAGTTTTTAGACTTTTTAGAGATACTTGGGTTTTCACAGGACAGTCAGCAACTATATACTCTCAGTTACCAGTTTATTAA
The DNA here is from genome assembly GCA_916700995.1 of Hozukius guyotensis. Classification (NCBI taxonomy): domain Eukaryota; kingdom Metazoa; phylum Chordata; class Actinopteri; order Perciformes; family Sebastidae; genus Hozukius; species Hozukius guyotensis. Next base: position 37,941 of record CAKALU010061966.1, read on the forward strand.
GTACACTGAGCTAAAACTAACGCAGTTTAATACAACAGTCCTGCAATAAATTCTTCATGAAGGTTATAATGTTCAGTTTTTGTTGAAACTGTTTTAGAGTGGTGTTGATTAAACTTTTTGAGGTGGTAGTTTGTGGTGCTGTTGAACTGTTTTTATACTGACATATACTGTTTCTATTATTTTTTCCAACCCATTTATATCAATGAGGGTAGGTTAAATAACAGAAAAAGCTTCTAGCAGCACTAATTTTGTGTTAGCAGTAGAGAGCAGTGCTACTAATAGGGCTGTGTATCAGCAAGAATCTGGCGATACGACACGTATCATGATACAGGGGTAACGATTATATTGCAATATATTGGGATACTGTAAGCAAAGCGATATATTGCAATTTTTTTAATTTAATTTTAGGAAAACTGTCATAGTATAAAGAACACACCAGAAATAAACCATTTTAGAATAGGCAAAATTAACACATTTATACTACATGCCCCATAAAGGAGCGATAGGCTTTGAATGAACTACATGCAAAAAATTGCATGTGATTATCATAGAGTGGGCATGTCTGGTACCAATGGATTCCTTAGGTTCCACTACCTTCACTCACACGATAGTGTTTTGGAGAATCGATACAGTATCCTACAACATAATATTGCGATACTCATGTGTATTGATATTTTCTTACACCCCTAGCTACTAAACAGCCATAATTCTGCTTTAAAACCGAATACTCTGGCTTTAAAGAGGTTGATGACTTTGATAGGTGTTAAATAAAACAATTATTGTGTGTATTTCTGCCAACATTAAATGTTTGTAGTTGTCTGCTGATTTTTCATCTGCCAACATTACATTAAGGTTTGTCAGTGTTTGACGTTGTCTGCTCATGTGTTGTCAATGCCTCACAGGGCCACGTGTACAACTCCACGTCTCGTACCAGGAATCGAAAGGAGAAGAGATCATGGCTGGGCTTTGCTCAGGTAAGTAGTAGAGCTTTCATCAAGATGCTCCTCGCATACATGTCAGTGAAGATGGCTTTGAAAAGACTTCTAGTATGTAAAATATTCAGGTCACATTTAAACTTGGAGTTGACCTCCATGTGACTTCAATGATGTTGCTTATTTGTAGTCAGTGTGTAGTTTGGTTTTGGACCCATGAATCTAAAACTGCTGATCTGTTCTTGATGGATGTGACAGGGAGTACTAATAACTTAAATACATTATCATCTTTATCATTATCAACAATATGTCTAAGTAAGGCTTCAGTTAGGGATAGTCCTTACTGATGGTCGATCAGCAGCAATGTTTTTTTTTTGTGTCTTCAGGGGTACTTGTTGTATCGGGACACAAGTAACCACACAATGTCAGCCATCAAGATCAACCCTGAGACTCTGGAGCATGAGGGGACTGTCACCATGCCAGGTTCAAGAAGACCTTTTTTGGCTTGTTAAAAAAAAAAAATCACCTCATAGGCGTTAAGTTATCAAAATTCCAACCAACAAAATATTGCGTATATTCACTGTCACTTTGCTTCTCTTTGCAGGTCAACATGCAGATGGACAGAACATCATCTTCACAGACGGAGAGTACATCAACCAGATCGCAGCCTGCAAAGATGTAAGATTGATGTTCCTGTTAAAACTCCTCATCGCCATGATAATAACATGCCTCATCTTTATTAGGCTCTTCAAAAGAAGAGCATTTTAAATGTGAAATTGAATCAGTATGAGTTGGGGAAGTGTTTTTTTTACTGTGTGATTGTGTGATTGAACCCAGAGCAAAACTCAACTGTACTGCCCATGTCTGCTGGTAACATGGCGGAAAGAGCTGACTTTATTATGCACTGTAATTATATAATAGATAGATATTAAGAAAATAGCGATAATGTGAGAAAAGTTTAGTAATTAAAATGATAAAATAATGATAAAATCCTAAAATATGTAGTAATTTATTGTAATGTGTTAAAGTAGCAGTGTTTTATTGGGCATCAACCTCGCGTTATCAAGCTAAGTCAAGTCAAAAAAATGGATGTAAATAAATGCTTCAGGTCACGGTGACGCCCGCGTGACGCAGCTGAGACGCGAGCCTGCACGAAGCCGGTGTAAACAGCTGCATAGTTTAACATGAAAGCATATCTTTTGCGTCAGACGTGCAAGTGAAAAACGAGTCCGATATGCTTGCAGTCTAGACTTGGGGTTAGTGATCCTGAACTACATCGCAGCGTTTAAGTTATGGGCTGATAGAGTCAATCTCAATCTCAGAGAGAGGTGTTTGTCAGCTTTTGTGAGCAGTTATCGCTACTGTAAGAAATGCAGAGACCATGTTTGTACGTGGCTATTCGTTGTTCACACACACACACACACACACACACACACACACACACACACACACACACACGCACACTTTAATTTTCATCTCGTACAACTGAGTGGGCTCTCTTTCAATATGTTCCCCTCATGAAAACCAAGTCTTTTGTTAGTTAAAATAAGGGTAGTTGTTCTCTTGAACTGCCCTGTGAAGCATCTGTCACTTACCCTGCTGTAGAGGCCCCAGCCTCACTTTGGGGGGCTCTCAGCTGATCACCAGCTGTGCCACAGAGGGGGGGTGTAGCTGTGCCTGTGTGTGTATATATATATATATATATATATATGTGTGTGTGTGTGTGTTATATGTGGGCGTGGCAGTGAGGGCAGTGGCACCAGATGTGGGTATTCTCCAGAGAGCTTAATCTCTCAAGCAGTTATCTGCATAAGCACTATGTAATGTGAGTGGGGGAGGGGGAGATGTGAAATCCATATATCTGCCGTTGCAGCTAGCCTGATAGCAGTTTCTAGGCTATT
>CAKALU010061967.1:0-43296 GCA_916700995.1 Hozukius guyotensis
TTTTTAAAGGTTCAGTAATTTCCTAAAAAAAATCTGGACACTGTGATGTTAAAACATTGCCAAAACAGGAGTGAGCAGTGTATTTGTTGGGGACTTTTTTCAGATCAGATTTTGTGCACTAATGACTGTTTAGGGCACCATGGCAACGGGGTGGCTCACTATCTGTTTATTCTGTGTAGGATGCATTTTGTTGCTCTACTAGCAGCTACTAGCAGCTACTGGCAGCTACTGGCACCTACCAGCACCTACTAGCACCTACCAGCAGCTACCACCACGTACTACCACCTACCAGCAGCTACCAGCAGCTAGCACCACCTACTACCACCTACCAGCAGCTACTACCACCTACCAGCACCTACTACCCCCTACCAGCACCTACTAGCAGCTACTAGCACCTACCAGCACCTACTAGCAGCTACTAGCACCTACCAGCACCTACTACCACCTACCAGCACCTACTAGCACCTACCAGCACCTACCAGCACCTACCAGCACTCACTACCACCTACCAGCAGCTACTACCCCCTACCAGCACCTACTAGCACCTACCAGCACCTAACAGCACCTAACAGCACCTACCAGCAGCTACTACCACCTACCAGCACCCACTACCACCTACCAGCAGCTACTACCACCTACCAGCAGCTACACTGCTAACGAGCTCATTAATTAACCAAGCTACACGTTAACCTGGCTATTTAATAACCAAAGTATGCTTCCAATAGTTACCAACAAACTAGTGAACACTTTTATTACAAAATGACACATCTTGGCTCAAACTAGCAGCACCCAGCAGCTGCAGGAGCCTTCATGAGTCCCATTCAAAGTGTTAGCTTAGCGTTAGCTTCCTGTAGCTAATGTTAGCTTCACTAGGACGTCCAGCAGCGCTGCGGCTACAAACTGAGCCCTGCTGGCGGCGAGGAAGAACCGCTGCAGACACACGTGTTATACCACTCTTGCTTTGGAGCGACTGCGACAGTAAACATGATATAAACACTCACTTGTCTTTCTCTGTGCCGAAAATGGATGCCAGGTACTCCGCCATTTTCGGCTCGTCGGAGACGCAGCGGTCGACGTCATTACGTAAAGGGTCTGCGCAAAGGGACTGCGCAGTCGCTCACCATCCGGGAACTTGCATTGACCCTGAACGCCACACGTGTGCGCTGTTGTTACAGAATATATATATTAATTTCTCAATGATTTTCTTCTTATCTCAAATAACCCTACTTGTTTATTTGTTTATTTGTTTTGCACAATTTAAGACTATACATGATAACAAAAAAATAAATGAACAAACAAATAAGCAAGTAGGGTTATTTGAGATAAGAAGACATTTGTTTATTTGTTTTGCACAATTTAAGACTATACAACATAACAAAAAAATAAATGAATAATATAAAGTGCAGGAAGAGGCAAAAAACCCACTGGGCTTATCTGAAGCCAAGACAAGATTAATATAAAGAAATAATATGACTACATAATAGTGATAACAAAACAATTAGGACAGGATATATATAATAACAACAATAACAATACAGTAAAAATATTTTTTAAAAAAACAAGTGTGTGTGTGTGTGTGTCTGCGTGTGTGTGTGTGTGTGTGTGTTGCATGGAAGTGTATGGTTAGTGTTTGTGAGGAGGATATTGATTTAAATATCTATAAAGACTTCCAGTAGGCTATAGTGGAAAATGGTGGTAAATTAGCTACATCAGTGATAATAACCCAAAAGATAAATATATTGGCTATATATTACTATTTTGAGTACTTTTACAATAATTAATAATATAATTATATAATAATTAATTAATTAAATTTTGAATGCAGCACTTACTTGTAATGGAGTATTTTACAGTGAGGTATTGTTACTTTTATTTAGGTAAAGGATCTAAATACTTCCGTATATTGTACTTTCATTCCATTATAATTATCTGATAGAGGGTTAATATGAAAAACATAAGCTAATATAATAAGCTTATAACAAACTAATATAATGCATTGTTGGGGTCAGGCCATCTATGTTATGACAGCTTGTTAAAGGCGGGCCTACATTTCACCACTGCTTATGTACTTTCGTGTGGGTAAAATTTTGAATGCAGAGATTTTATTGGAGTATCTATCTAAATATTGGTAGGTCTACTTTACTACGCTACGACACAAGTTGGGATACTTACAAGAGATAGATTAAAGCTGCAGTAGGCAGAATATTTTTGGCATCATTGGGCAAAAATTCCATAATAACCTTTCAGCATATTGTAATTCAAGTTCTCTGAGAGGAAACTAGACTTCTGCACCTCCTCATGGCTGTTTTCATGCTTTAAAAAATCTAACCCGTGACGGGAGACTTCTGCCAATCACATTAATGTAATTCAGAGAGTGCGTTCCTATTGAGAGTTCCTATTGGCTGTTCTCCTGCTGGTGGGCGGTGCTTGGTATCTCCTCAACTGATCTCAACGTGGCTGCCGGCTCACAAACTTTTTCATTTTACAGCTAAACAGTACACTACAAGATGTTTCTGAAAACATTTGAGGAGAGAAATAGGCATTACAGTAACACAATATTGATTCATATTTGATTAGTATTGCCTAGTTTGACCGTTTGATCAGAGTTGGCGAGTGATTGACAGCTGCTCAGAGATGGCAAGGCTCCAGCTCGGCTCTGATTGGTTGTTTTCCTCCGGCCTGTGAAATCTTGAAAAATGTCATTAGGAGCAGCGGAGGACACCGGAGGATACAGAGGCTTATTACCTGTCTCATGCACTACTGTCAGGATATAGTGACCGTTTTATAAAAATAACTTTTTTTTTTAATCATATTTGCTCCAATTCAACCCACCGCTGCTTTAAATGGAAGCAGCAGAGCCTGAGATATCCTGATGTCTGCAGTGGATCCTACATTTCCCATAATACATTTCAATTCAACCCTGACATCATTATTATCAGACTTTAGAAATCTCCCTTTAGAGCCACAGAAGACATTATACAAAGTGCTCTCTGTGACAAATACACTGAACTTGATGCGTAAAACTGTTGGAGTGGTCCTTTAAACCTGATTGAGGCCGACTCATTGACAGGTAAGCAGTCCACAGGCTGACAGCAACCACACAAATCAACAGAGTGGGCATTAAAAGAGGCCACAGCGTCCCCATCTCCCCTCCAGTGCACTGCTCATCCTCCTCTGAAACCACACCGCTGTGCACAAGGCCGCACAAGTTTGCAGGAGACGCAGACGTCGAAGATGAAAGGAAGGGAGAAAGGGGGAGGAAGTCAAGCTTGAACGTCAAGCGTGAACCACAGACACTGAGTGATGAAGAAGTCGCTGTCAAGGTGCACAGACTGAAACAAGACTCGGAAATGAAAAGACTGTGAGAGAGGAAGATTGTAGTGAAGATCTTTGCTTTATGTATGTATTGTAGCAGGGTCAGCACCTGGATCAGTGGGAACCCCCTAATCTGAGATGTTTTACTGCAGAATTTAGAGAAGCGAGACCACCCACGACCTTTCCCCCCTCCAGTGCACTCTACTTTAAAGGGGAAAGGTAGGGAGCGAGTAGAAAGAGGAAGCAGCATGCAGCTCCAACCTCAGCCTCAGCACTTCTCTGTTTTGTTTAACTAAATAATGATGTGCTCGGAGGAACATTTCCCACTTGGATTGACCACTGGAAGATGACGGGACGTTTTCTGAGGGCTCCCATCATGAGGCCTCACCGCTGCTGGGCCGTCCTGCAAGTGTCCATCTTGGCCGGGCTGCTTCTCACCTTAAACGCTGACAGTAAGTTTTTGCATATTTTGCCATCTCAGTATTTGTGTTGTGTTACCTTTTCTTCCTCTGTAGGTCTGTAATGTGTTTAATCAGGACTTTTGGACTAAGAAGTCAGCTTTTGTGACCACTATCCAAATTCTACGGTGAAGGCTGGAAGCCTGATTTCTTTAAAGGTTATGAACTCCCTTACTAAAAAGAAGTTTATTCAAGTATGCTATTAGTATACTTCTTTTAAACTTAAAATAAGAGAGTATATACTTTCAGTTTACGTTTTATGTACTTATCAGAGATATGAGTTGGCGTACAGTCATCTCCTAAACCCAACAAGTGGCTCAGTTTGGTGTAAAAGCCGTAACGGATATCGGGATAATGTTATTCTTCATTGAACACACACCACATAATAATCTTATTATGAACTTAACTGACAAGTAAAAATAACTGCAAAATGTTGGTTTCAGATGCTAAAAATAATACTTTCGGGTAATTTCTTCCACATGTTTTTCGTACGTGGGAGCTTGATGGAATCAATTTCGTACCAACATAAAAGAGGCAGAAATATTTTTAAAAAACACATTTTTCTAGAGCTTACTCATTAGCTTCATCATCATCGTCTACCCACTTCATGTTCCTGTTTTCTATAATTTCCCGTTTGCAATACGTCCTGGTGTGATTTCTTAATAGTAAAATATAAAAACTGGCTGTGTGAATGACTTTATTTACTGCCATCAACCCCACTGGTATTATGTGTTCAAGTCAACACTGTGGTTTCCTTGTGCCTTAAATGTTTCTTTGTGGTTTGAGGCCAGCGGAAGTATTATTTAATGGTGACTCACGTTGGTGGCAGTGAGAAACCAAACATTTAAAAGTGGACAAAGCAAAATCATTGTCATTCATGTTAAATATTACCTCTATGTTATAGCAGTAAAGTTAATAAAAATATAAAAATAAACTCTTAAAAAACCCATCGGTTTACATGAAAAGTGCATCATCAGGAAGCTGAGAGCAGATTTTATTTGCGAACATTTTGCAGATACATATTTTTCACAGCACAGCAACGAGCCCAGTTGTCACGGAAACGTATTTAAATTTCCAGTTTTACGGAGCACTTTGAGATCATGTGATGTCTGAAAGCTCCAGAACAGCTACTAAATGGCGCTCGTGGTGAGGTTGTTACTGCTGTTTCTAAGGTCAAGAATGTACTCTAGATCAACATTCATGAACAGAGGAATATCCGGTGTTAAATTGACACACGAGTGTTGCAGATTTTGTGATTTACGCAAAGTAAGTTGAGGTTAAAGTTCCCCTTGAGATGCTGTATTTAGGTGGGGTTTACTCTCAGTTCCTTTTCATGCAAATTGTGTTTCCACGAAATGAAATGTCTGTTTCAGTTTGTTTAATTTGTTTTTTAAGTATACTTGGCTTATAGGCCTACGGTCTTGAAGTTGAACTTATTTTAGCTGGCGTTACCCAAACAGGTATTAAAGTGCATTCTAATGTCATATGCTTTCATCATGCTGGTATCAGATTAAATTGCTACAACACACCTGTAAAGGAAGGATGAATTAACCCATTCTGTATGTGTTTGTTGTTATTTTTCTTTTGCAGGTAGCGATCCAGATTGTGAATTTGACATTAAAGTACATCATAACACGATTTATGGAGCTGCCCTTGGAGAAGACCTTGAGATTCACTGCACTGTTGCTTTCTGCAACGATTCACCACCAACAGTCACCTGGTATAAACTTGAAAAAACTTTTGTTCCCATCAACGTCAGCAGCAGCAGCCACATTAAAACGGAGTGGAAACTTTTTAAAAAATTAGAAGGGAGATCAATTTTGATCTTCCAAAAACTACTCAGAAGCGACTCAGGTGTGTATCAGTGTGGAGGTGGAGGCATTGTGAGTCATAACATCAACGTCACTGTCCATTGTGAGTATGAATCTATACTGGATTGAACTGACCCAAGAAATGTTCACGTTGCACAGCTCATATTTCTAACTGCTACTGACTAATAAATGAACAAAAGCTCTCTCTTCATATCATATAGACTTAAGATAGCCGCTCTGTGTTGTGTTATAGATGATGGCGGGCATACCAACGTGACACAGAAGAATGACACAACTATGGTTTCTAAGCCCACCGTAGTAGATCCGTGGATGTACATGTACATTGCTGCTGGGATTGCTGCATTCGTCATCATAGTGATAATTATATCCGTCGTCTCAATGCGAGGGTGTAAAGGTGAGGTGTTGAATAAACATGCCATACAGGACATGATTGTGACTCTAAAAGCAGTAATTTCACCAAAATGTCATCATGCAGGGAAACCAAAGAAAGAGACGCCAACTGAAAATCAGGTAAGACATTTCAAACTTACATCCAATTTTTTTTTGTTCTTCAAACATTTTAATGCAAAATGCTTTTTTGCATTTTTTGCATACAGTACATGGCAATCCCCATGGCCGAGCAACCCTTCCCACAGCCCTCGCCAAGAGGAAGCCCCTCTGCGCCGCCATCTCAGAGGTCAACCCGGAGGACGACGCCGCCCTCACAGCCCGATGAGCCGCCATTACCGAGAGGCAATGAGCACGTTTACGGCAAGGTGAAAGAGAAAAGAGGGAGACGGGGGAACGCGGCGGCGGACGAGGGGGGTTCTGTTGTGTACGCTGCCCTCAACCATCAGCTTCCAGCGGTGGCCGCTGCCCGGCCGCGGAGGCCGAAGGAGGAGGCTTCAGAGTACGCGGCTATCCGTGTTAAAGACCCATCACCCACCAGACTAAACTATTACTAAAAACTGCTCTCTTATCACAACATGAGGATGCTCCATCCCACCTGACACTCTAAAGATTTGCCCTATGCTAAAATAAGCATCTTAATCTTTAAAGACCCTGCACACCTGCACAGGTGTTTTTCCAGTTGAAGTTGGGCGGAGCTGTGCTGGGAATTTGTGAGGTCATCATGTACCAATACTCAACACTCGCAACAACTCGGCAAGTTAAAGGATAAGGCTGGTGATATTCTGTATTTTTCTTATTGTCAACAAATCCTATTAAACAACCAACATTGAGTTGATCTTACTAAAAAGTATTGTCTTTGTATCGAAAACCTGATATGACTTATTCCTGTGAGTCAATGGCGCATACACCGTCATGCCAGCCGATTAGACTGTTGTCAGGCCATTAAATAAGTGTTATTGGTTGCTAGAAGCCCCATAGATGTGGGTCAGTAGGGGCCTACTACACCCCCTAGTAGGTTTTTATCATCTATTCACATGGTAGATCAGCAAATGAAGGTATAAACGAACATGACAGCGACTTCTAGCGACCGTAGTAATTATGACTGGAGCAGAAGCGGAAGTCAGGTGCTGAACACGGAGTTTTCACCTATAGGAGGCTGGGTTTCGCATCCTGTGTGAAACCAATAACATGAAGTTGTCTTTGTGTTCACAAGCATTAAGTTTCACTTTTAGAACATAGTTATTTTAAGCCAAAAATGTTTTCCACCCCCAAACTTGTGTTGTGTTTTTGTTTGCCTAAACCTAAAGAAACGTAACGTTTCATTCAGTTTTTCAACGTGTTAGAACGTGTTGCTTTTAAGTTTTGCTTTCACTTTTACAACGTAGTAGGCCCCTACTGACCCACATCTATGGGGCTTATAGCGACCGATAATGCCTATTTAATGGCCTAATAACAGTTGCACCAAATGTGTATTAATCTGCAGCTGAAAATAGTCCCAAACCAATTCACCCTTTACTCCTGTTTTAGTAATGTCTGCTAAAAGCTACAGTGCCAAGCTGTTTTAGGAACTGACTTTTCAAAAATCAATCCATATATTTGTGATCCATTCTTAAAGTTTTTTAGTTTGGTAAGAGCCAATGTGCTTGGGGCCACAGACAGGAAGTACTGAGAGATGGACTAATGTCGTGTTGGATTTTAATATTTCATTGGATTTGTTGACAATAAGAAAAATATTGAATTACACCAGCCATATCCTCTAACATTAGTCAGAAAAGGGTTGAAATCAGGCTATGAAGTCTGTGTAAATCTGCAGCATTGGAGACGCCAAAAGCAGCGCCATCTCTAACCGAACTAAATGTATTTTTTACAGAATTTTCTGTCTTCAACTATTATGGATTTGTTTGTGATCTTGGTTTGAATGTTTTGTGTCATGCACTCCCTGTGGGTTAAAACTGTGACCTTGTGCTGTTGCATATCCACGACTTGAATTCAATAACATCTGATAACGATAATAGTTTCATGAGCTTACAACTATTGACTCATTTTCTGACTATATGAATGACGAATGAGCTTCTGTAATTTTCACAACCTTTATATAATTGTTGTGTTTCTTCAACTGGGGAATCGAGAATGTAATAATAACCTCATCATTTTGTGCAATCAAATAATGTGTATAACTGTTTGATTTCAAGATTATATGAAGCCATCATTCACTGCTGACTCGCTTTTGTGTTTGTTCTGTAAAACAATCTATCTAATCTAATGCCCTGGAGGCAAACATGTTTACACGAAAACCACCAAAAGTTTCAGGTGGTGAGAAAAAAGTGTGTTTGCCTAAAATGTCCTTTTCTGTGCTGTGGTATGTATGTTGAGAGTAATGGGGGGGTTGCGTAAACCAAAGACCACGGTAGTAACAAGCAGGAAGTAAATCATTTACTGTGATATCTAGAGCAGATCTGTAGTGATAGTAGAGGTGGATAGCTGCTTTTTGAAGTGGTTCCACCATGAAACCCAACTACTGCCTGACCATCCTTCATGTGTCCATGTTAACGGCGCTCCTCTTCCTCACTTTGGATGCTGATGGTAAGTTTTTGTTATTCCATCTACATCACTCACTTTTAATCTGAGCAGGTCTTTGTTTCTCTGTCGCTATAAGCAACATATTCACAAATAGAAATCAGATAAATGATGTTTCGCATGTTATAAAGACTGAAAAGTTTTCAAATATTATGACTACATGTCACACAGAGCAGGCGTACAGACACACCCAAAGACTCGACAGCGCAGCTTTAAAACTCAACAAGGAAATAAACTAGATTGAATGTGAATGTGGTTGGAATAAATGTAATTCCTATACGGAAAAAATAAAAGACACGAGCAACCATGTCATAAATGTACAGCCTTGAAAAAAAACCAATAAAAAAAAACAATGAATGGCTGTTAAACTGACAAAATGTCAAATTCTAAAATAGGTTTTTAATGTTATAATGCAGATATTAGTTTACTGTTTGCAACTCAGGAGTACGTGTGGATGCAAATTAATAAGCCATACTTCTTATACAACAATTTCAGGCAGTAGAAAATACATAGCAGCCACATTTAAACAGAGCGGGAACGTTTAAACGTTCAGAATGGAGGTCGTTTTTTGATCTTTGAAAAAATACTCAGAAGCGACTCAGGTGTGTATCAGTGTCAAGGTGAAGTCAGTGTGAGTCATGACATCACTGTCTATGGTGAGTGAGTCTCTCTCCCATTGGGTCAAAAACAAACATTTTCTAACATGAATGAATCTTTCATACATCCATAATGCTTCTTTGACGCTTAATCAAATGTTTTCTATTTTTATCTTCCAGCAATTGACTACTTCTGGCCGTATGTGTGCCGGGTTGTCTGGGTCACGGTGTTCGTCATCTTAATGCTAACTTTATGTGTCGCATCAAGGTGTAGGTGTAAAGGTGAGAATTTTAGATTTTTACATACAGTGATTGTTCAGCAGCAGAGACACTCATGACGGTCTCATCTGAAAAACAAAACAATAATAATAAATATGAGAACAGTAACTGATCTCTAGGAAAATCCAGGAACACTCCGAGCCGCCAGCCCTCCCATGATGCCTTGCCTGCCACCCATATCTATGACAACGACACGTAGTCCCTGTGTCTGCGCCTTGCAATCAATCAAAGTTCAAATGATTCATATCAAAACATCTCACATTCATTTCAAGATTTAGCAACTTGAATCTGATTCAAATTTTTACTCATTTGTGTTATGTTTTGTATTTTATGTAATATGCTTTGGGAATTATTGATTGGCTTTTAATGGCCTTAAAATAGTCTTTTTTTTTTTTTACATTGACAATATATCATCTTCATAATGTTTACTGTGGTGAATAACGTTTGCTGTTGACTCCATTCTGTGCCTTTGTATTCCTGTAAATCAAGCTGCACTTAACAGAAGTGAAATTTCTCGCATGAGAAACCGCTATTGTTGAGATTTAATATTGTGAGTGCAAAATGTGACACCTCTACAGGTAAATAGTTTTTCCTTCCTGTACAGACAACAGACTTTCTTCACACGTCCGGTGCAGACCCTTTTTTTAAGATGTGATTGTGTTTACACCTCTGTTCCTTATGAACTTTTGATGTCGACCAAAGTAGCTTTTCTTCTTGGGTACAGTATCTGTTATGCATTTGGGGGCAGACAGATTGTCGACTGACGAACAAACAGGAAGCAGAATTAAACCACACGTCACATAAACGTATGTAAAAACAAGGCTGGAAGTTGTTTTACAGTAAAGAATATAACTCTTGCAGGCTAATTTAACAAAGCTATTAAGCCTAAAATAAGAGGGATAGCTAGCTGACCACATAGTTAGCAAACTAATTAACAAGAGGCCTAAGAAGTACTGCTTTCAGCTAAATGCTAACATATCTTAGTTTAGCGTGTTAGCATGAGAACATTTGCTAATTAGAACTAAACATCATTACAGTTGAGGATAATAGGAATCAGTTTTACAAGCATTTGGTCACAAGCTAAAGTAGACTAATGGACGAGTGAAATTTCGTCTAAATAACGCTCCAAAGTCACGCTAAATGTTGGTGAGGAAAAACTGGCTTGGCCATTTTTAAAAGGGGTCCCTTGACCTCTGACCTCAAGATATGTGAGCAGTTTTTTGCATGCAGTATAAATGTGTTATTTTTGCCTATTCTAAAATGGTGTATTTGAATATTTCTGCATACTGGGGTCCCTAAACAGTCTTGAATTACATAAATTGGGTATCACTGTAAAGTTGAGGCTCTTGTGGATCCAAGGAGCCCAACTGTATTCATGTGTGATGATGTGAGTCCCTATAGTAGCCATTTCATTGTAGCGAGACCATTTCTTGAAACTGTATAAATCCATCATGTTAAACCCTTATACACTTTTCTAATTTATTCTAATTAATTCATTCATTCATGTTTATTTCTGATTTATCATTAGAACAACTTGGCAGAGCGCGCATCTCAAATTAATGTTTAGGCTCCCAGCTTTCAGATGATGTAGCTTTCTACTAGCTAATTTTGCAAAACCAATAATGTGTGTTTTAGCTGACAGGATTAGCAAAACTTAGTACAAAAATTGATCACATTATTTACTGATGTGCACAAAATGAGCACATATACTGTTGTTAAATTCTCTTGAGTTTGAAATTTAAAATGCATAACAGTAAGGCAGGTTAATTCATTATTAAACGTCCGTTTCTGCACACCAAACTCGATCATTTGTTAAATGTTGAAGGTTGTTGCAGGGAGAGTTGCATCACCTGAACATTTTCCATCCTGTGATTTCGACACTGAAACTAGTCCAAGGTGCTAATGAATTACTGTCTTCCATGTTTCAGTATGACTCACCTTTAACAAACAGGTGTTGAAGCACATGTTTGGAGCACGCAGACAGTGGGGGGAAAAACTTCTTGCGGTTGTATTTCAGCTCATCACAAGATCAACTCTCTCTCCCACCCTGAATCCAGGAAATGGCACCTTTCACTTCAGACCGAAACCAGCTACAGTGTCAGAGACAAATGAACCAAAAGAAAACATTATTTGTCACATATCAAAATATAATGGGATGTAAAATATTTAGGATTAAATAAAAACACTACTGGAAACATATTTCTTTTAGGTTTAGTTCTGAAATGAGAGAGAAAGAACCAAATGCTATTATCATCCTAATGTAATAAGCAGGGCCAGCTCTAGCCGTTTTGGTGCCCCAAAATAAATAACTGTGTTTATTATAATTTTAAATTAAAATCACTACAACTACAATTTAAATCACTACAATTTACACTTCTAATAACAAATAAGTGCAACCAGGAAGATGAAAAAGTGTGAGAAAGAGAGTTACATGGGTGAAAAGTGTATTTCTTTATTTATTTGTTCATGTGTTATCTCATTGCAGAAAGGGCGCCCAACGGCATTTTATTATTATTATTTTATTTATTTATTCATTTATTTTTTTGAAGGGCGACCAGCAACCCCCTGAAGATATATTTACCTATTTATAGAGGTATACGCCTATATGGCCTATGCCTTATGCCGACCCTGGTAATAAGCCTGACATCATACAACATTTATATTTATAATTAACACTAAATGAGCTGCATCTTGATTTTTTAGTATAAATGTGTGATTTTGTGGCAACAAAGCTGTAACCACATTGATTGTTTGATAATGTCTGGCAGACCTTTATCATCTACAGAAGCTGCAGGTCAAAGGAGAGTTGGTTAAATGGCCAAAAAACACAATTCAAAACTAATTTTGTTAACTGATTGGAGAGTGAAGCAACGGCAGTAGGAGTTTTTGGCCATACAGTGCAGGGCTGCATGAAGCACGAGGAGCAGCGTGGCCTGTGGGATGTGTGCTATACCTCTGTGGTTTTGAAAGTGCTAAAAGCAGACGTACGTTGCTGCATTGCGTGCACAATCTGGTACAGGCATTCACACACACTTGCACAAACACCCCACCCAAAGCAGTGCATCGCCCACCAACCCAGTGCCACATGAGTTACAAACAAGGAAGTAAAAGAACTGTGAGTACAGGGCTGTTTCCAGCTGTTAATAGATGTCAACATCTTTAACAGCTGTGCTAGTTTCTTTGTTATTTTATGTGGATGTGGAGAAATTGTGCACAAAATATCAATTAAGGCTGAATTGGACAAAGGGAAAAGTTGGGAACTCTCACTTTAAAGTAAATTAAACATCACCATCTAGTGGTGTAAAAGCAAAACTCCTGATTCTGAACTAAGAAAGGAACTGGCCATATATTTTATAGTCTTATTATTATTTCCTACCAGTGTGACTCCATAGACTTTAAAAGCCACCGAGGGACCAAAACAAAGTCCACTCAAGGTTAGCGCAGTTTCCTCCAGATAAGCCTCTATGTTTTTATTAATAGTCAAATTATTTGCTTTAATGACTTCACTGATAACAATCAAAAAATAAATATGTCAAGTGCTCTTCGAGTAACAAAGGAACTTACCCTTTCCTGTCTTTGTGAGGAAACTGTAAGGGAAACAAAATGTCTATTTTCATGAAAGATGTTTGGGGAAAACTTTACAATGGTTCAATATCAGACTGCAGAGTTCATTTTCCAAAACAGGATGAATTCAAAAGTCAAATGTTATCATTATTTCCTATCAGTGTGACTCCACAACCATTACAAAAATACATTTGTGCTTTTACCATGAAGTCTTTTTCACCATTTATCAATTACTGTTACATAATTCAACCATTTGTCCGTTACTCTTAGCTAACTATTTACAACATTTATCCATTCATTTTAGCCATCTATTTCAAGTGTTTTTCTATTACTTTTAGTTAACTATTTCAATCATTTAGCGTTATACTTTTATGCTAGCCAACTATTTCAAATATACATCCATTAGGCCTACTTTTAGCGAACTATTTCCAATGTTTTTCCATTACTTTTAACTATTTTAAGTGTTTTTCTATTAGCCTACTTTTGGCTAGCTATTTCAAATGTTTAAACTTTTAGCTAACTATTTCAAACATATATCCATTAGGCCTACATTTAGCTAACTATTTCAAATATTTATACATTTGGCTAACTATTTCAAATGTTTATCTATTCATTTTAACTATTTCAAGTGTTTTTCCATTACTTTATAGCTAATTATTTCAACTGTTTAGCATTATTCTTTTATGCTAGCTAACTATTTCAAACATTTATACTTTTAGCTAACTATTTCAAACATATATCCATTAGGCCTACTTTTAGTTATTACACTACACTATTGCACTATTTGACGTGTTTTTCCATTACTTTTAACTATTTTAAGTGTTTTTCCATTACTTTTAGCTAACTATTTCAACCGTTTAGCGTTATACGTTTACGCTAGCTAACTATTTCAAATGTTTATACTTTCAGCTAACTATTTCAAACGTATATACATTCGGCCTACTTTTAACTATTATAATAAATATTTTATAATAATATTTATAATATTTTTTTATTAACTTTTAACTAACTAATAAGTGTCGAACTAACTACAATAGTTTTCATGCTCTCTCAATTAGTGTCAAGGAGTTACAGCAAACTGATTATGCAAATATGTCATTTCAATTTTTTGGAGCAAAGTTACCCCACAATCTTTACACATACGCCTTGATAAGAGCAGATGTACCCCTGGTTGGGAATCACTGACTTACACCATGAGACCAACAGCTTTCCAAAATCATTTTAAGGAACAATAAAAGCAATTGCATCCTGTGGAATCGAGGTTGAACTCATGGCGTGCTTACAAATTGTTTTTCAAATGATTGTTTTGGCATGAAACTCAAATTCATCCATGACTCACAACAGGCTCAGTCGCCTGAAACAACAATTGAACTGGATGTGTGTTAATTTGAGGCTATTTTAAGCTTTAAATTTTTGCATTGGTTAGTCATAGATCTTTTTTTTTTTTAAAAAGGCATGCCGTTATGCCACTCACGAGGTCTGAGAATGAAATAGTAAAGTCACTGGAGTGGGCTGTGGTGGCAATGAGTTTCCTATTGTGTAAGGATTTGGTGAGGTTACAGTACCACCCACAGTCTTCATACATCACAACCCAACTATGTCTAAAGAATCCAAGCTAGTTTGGAGAGTTCAGTTACACATTTTAAGGTATTATTTGTGAGTAAACATCCGATATTCTTACTCAATATCTTCAAAACACATAATAAAAATAAGCAGTGAAACAAAAGCAGGTTGTATTTTAAATCAACTTCAGATTTATCTCAGCACCAGTTCAGCTCTACTAAAAAGTTGAATACTGTTCAAAACACTGTTAACACTGAAAACATGATTATTAAACTGAAAGGAAAAATGAAACAACAGGTAGACATCTCAGCTAAGTTTTTTTTTTTAACTTCAATGTAGGCATTTATTAACATTTATATAATCCTCTTTATATACAGATAGTTGACTTTACTGTAAAACCATCCAAAAGCTGTTTAATTGTTAATAGAAAATATATTTTTTTCCTGATAAATGAGATATTAATAAGATTTTCTACAAAATTGTACTGTACACAGCCCATGTAGGCCTATATTAATATTTTCCCAAATAAAAAGTTAAATTCAAACACTGGTGCTCCCTACAGTGCGGCTCTGTAAGTCATGTAATACTGTACAACAATGCCACAACATACACACACACTACAAATGTCTCTGCACACACACACACGCACAAACAGTGATTCAGAGCTGCAGGGTTCATCGTTTGGGCGGTGTTAACCACCGAGCGAGCGCATGAAGGTTACAGGTCGACCACCCTTCTCTGCCCCACACAACACAGCAGCTATAAATAACAAACCTTTCATTATTCTCCACTCAAACCCATCCTTTCAGTGTGAGTCACACCAGGGTTGGTTCACTAAAAGTCAGATTTTAGCCTCAGTCCCCCCTGTGCCTTTTGGATTTCCTGTAACTTGTAAGTGAAGTTCAAAATTGTCACGGCATCTTTTTAATCATTTCTAGTTTAGAAAAATGGTTGTTTCATTGACAACCACAAATAGAGGGTTTTCAGGTGACGTAGCACCCTGTGGTGGGCAGTTTGATGGTCCACAGCAATCAGGTCAAGAACTCCAAAGTTTCAGCCACCTTAAACGCCCTGAAAAACTATTTTCTCATCATTACTCGGAGTGATGGAGACAAAATGTTCTGCCACAGTTAGAACAGTTTTTCCTTTGAGATATTTCTGCGTCGTCACATTCGTCCGTGCACTAATCCGCATTGTGCAAAGTGTCAATTAAAATCTTATGTTGCCAAATCACAGTCAAATCTGATCGAACCTCACTCAGACCTGATAACGATTAGCTGAGCTTTTGAGCATTAAACTAAACACTTAATCAACTTTAAATTTGGCTTATTTAGCCCTGCAAAATTAATGTCATATAGAAAGGATTATTAAGATTTGAAACAATGTTTTAAAGAGCTTTAAAAGAATAAAGAACAACATTTGTGTTGTTTTTGAATGGGAACTAATCAATTCTCCACTGATAAATTATTTTTTGATATATTTAAAGGTGCAATGTGTAGGCTCTGGCGGCATCTAGTGGTGTGGTTGCAGATTGCAACCAGCTGAAACTTCTCCCGTGTGCCAAGAAAAACTACAGTGACAGACATGAAAACGCAAATCTAGAGCCAGTGTTTGTTTTGTCTGTTCGAGGCTACTGTACAAAACATATATATTAATTTAAATATTCAATTTCTGCCAATAGATCCCCTTAAATGTTACACACTGTTCCTTTAAATTTAGTTAGTTGATTTTCTTAATAAGCTACACAACAAAGTCCAAAACACCAACTGAGCAAACTCTACTCAAGCTATCAAACAAAATTTTAAAAATATATATAACTTTTCACACTGTTCAACATCTGACAATTTACCTTCCACACATACTGCAACATTTCATCAATCATCAAAGCAAATTTTCTAATGTTAGTATAATATCTGGCATTAAATAATGTGGTTTTTTTAGCTCTGTTTACTTTGCAGTAAATGTCAAGATAAATATGTGTCTGCTCTAGCAGGATTTTCCCAGCTCATAGAAGCAGAACCAGCAGTTCTGTGAAAAGCTCTGTTCCCGTTCACGGAGCTGGAGGGCACGGTGCTGAGCAGATAGGTCAGGCTCAGAGCTCCGCTGGACCTTCATCAAAGCAGCAGTGACGTCGGCCTCCAAATCAGTCTGGGCAGAAAGAGAGAGGGACACAGTTAGTTGGTCAGCTTTGTCCCAAGAAACTTTCCATGTTTCGTTCCCCATTTTGCAGTAATCAACGCAAATCCTTCCTCAGCAGTCTGCATGTCCTGTCGGGCTGTGACACCCTTTTCCTGACAGGACACCACTGAGATTTCACCGGTAAAAAAGGTCGAGCACTAAGAGTGTAACAGGAGGACATCAGGTGGCTACGGTGGCATTTAAGTAACGTTAAAATGCAAAAGGCTCTCCCTAGTTTGGTTAACACATTCTGGGCTACTGTAGAAACATGGCGGAGCAACATGGTGGACTCCGTGAAGAGGACCCGCTCCCTACGTAGATATGAAGGGCTCATTCTAAGCTAACGAAAACACAACGATTCTTAGTTTCAAGTGATTATACACTAATGAAAACATAGTTATGAATATTGTATGTTGCTGTTCCTTTAAGGCCGGCAATAAGGCAGAAAATCATACTGTTGTTTCTACAGTTTCTCCCAGTGACAAATGAGAGTTTCTCAAGGCAACAATGTCCCAACGTCATGAAGGCAGAGGTTGCATTCACTTGATACAAATCCCACACAGGAATGCAAAAATAAACACAGCAAGCGCACACACGTCTGTATCCCCGACTCCCATCCAAAAAGAACACATGCACAAAAATAGTGAAACATTGCAGGAATTCCTCAGCCGTGATGAAGTGCCTGCCACCACGCCTCGACATACATGTGGCAGCAATGTGAGTTATTTAGCGGTCAGCCTATAGCGGTGAAGCTGAGGCTACACATGTAGCCTAAATGCCAATTAGAGCGAGAGTGACAGAGAACCTGGGAAATCAATCAACGCTGCAGAGGCCAGAAAGTGTTTCTGAAAAAGAGAGTGCAGGTGCCTCTTTCATCGTGTTTTCCTACCTCTAATCTCTAAGGAGCCATCAGTGTTACGCTCAGTTTCTGCCCTCATGGCCGGATGTGGTCACTCCCCCGTACTTCCTGTGGTGCTACAGATTAAAAGGTGCCACTGACAACATTGGCTGAATAATGCCTCTTATCTGAGGTTAACTTCCTGTCCTTGTAGCTATGCCACCACCGCACCTTATACAGTAGTCTGTACACCTACAACCGGCCACACCAAAAAATAACATTGGAAACACAGACACAAATAGACGAGCAGCATTTTACTGGAAGAACCTCAGGCCTTGGCCCGACTTCCCAGTCGTGATTGAAGGCTGAATTACGCCCACTGATTCAGAGGGAACCACAAAAGCCTAGCTGTGGCCGGCTGTTGCGGTTCAACTTCAGCCGCAGACATCACAACTTTTCAGTTGGTGTCAATGCAGCTGAACATCTCAGACACATTTTAAATTAACTACACTGTGTCTCTAAATCAATGGCTTAAAGGGTCAGTTCACCCAAATGACATGAAAAAAGTGTATTCCCCTTTTACCTCTAGTGGAATCAAAGCCATGCAGGGTTTTGGTTTTACAGTTTTTGCCCCATTTGAGACATGCGATGGTATGATGGAGGGAGGTAATATTCAGAGAAAAAACTCAGAATGTACTGTACGAGAAAAAACCTTGAATATTCTCTGAGATTATAGTCATCAATTTGCAAGAAAAAAACTCAGAAATGCCCTGAGATTAAAGTCATAATTTGCGTGAAAAAACTCAAAGATTCCCTGAGATTGAAGTCACAAATTTAGAAGAAAAAAACTCAGAAATTCTCTGAGATTATGAGAAGGAATTATGTCAAGGAACCACATCACTTTACTTTGTAAGGTTGGATCAACCTCATTACACCACAGACTCTGACATTAAACACACAAAATACAATATATTAATACTAGTATTTATTTATGTTCATAAAATAACACAGAAAGAACATGAAACCACATTTTTTTTCTCGAAAATTTAATCTCAGAGAATATTTAATTTTTTTTCTCAGAAATTTGTTATTTTGTTCTCATAAATTTACCACTTAAATATAAGAGAATATTCAAGTTTTTTTTCTCATAAATTTATCATTTAAATCTTGCAAATTCTGAGTTTTTTCTCCCCCCTCACTCAACTCTGTAATTATTTTAAATAATATATAGAAAATGCTTACTTAGTTTTTAGGGGCTTTAAATAAGTTTTCATATAGGGACTTTTTCTTTATTAGAAAGTAGTTCAGAAGTACTATCCTCCATACTAACCAGGACTGTTTCTGGAACTTTTAATTATAGTTTTTCAATTAATTCTTAGAGATCTTTATTTCAAAATGAGGCAAATGAAACCAAAATTATCTGCATGGCTAGAAACCACTTGAGGTAAGAGAGAGAATATGTTTTTTTGTATCTCTGCTGAACCAATCCTTTAACCGGAACTAACTTTTTTTCATTGTGTATCGCCGGCCATTGCGTTATTGTTAAATTTGATGTTAATATTGATGTTAATACACATTGGATCAGAGGTGTGAAACACTGTCGTTGTCCAGTGTGTGAGTAATAATCACAAAACGCTCTCTGTGTATGATGCCATTAAAAAAGCCTTGAAAGATGTGACAAAATGCATGAGGTCAGCTCCAAATAAGGACAGAGGCATCACAGCTCTCTTCCCTTAAACTGCAATCTGAATCACATCACAGTAAACGCCTGTGTTCCTGGCACATCTCAGCCAAGCTGAGACTGGGAGCTACAGTATGTGTGTGTCTGTACAGTCGAGTGTTGTTATCAACTGGGCAGGCGCTCAATTTTGTCACCGCTCCCTCCTCTAATGTCTGTCTTCCCCCACAGTCCAAAGGATTAGACAGAGAAAGAAGGTCTTTTCTTCTGGCTGCTAAGTCACGACAATCAGCACAACCACTTGTTATTCTGCTCAGGATCCACGGAGTTGGAAAATGAGGAAAGACTTTCAAGTAATGTGGAAAGTCTCCTCAGAAAAATCTATTTCTGCAGTGACCCAGCTGCCATCTATTCAAGATATCCCACAGATGCTTGAGCAAGTTCAACATAAAACCATCAATCACATGCAAACACCGTATTTAAGATGACAAGACTGTCCCTGAACGTCTCATGGGTTTGGGATGTGAGAAACACAAACACTCTTAAATCAACAGCGTGATTGAAGCCTTTGTTGTGTGCGACCCATGAGGGCGAATGTGGGTTTTGGAGCTTGACACGATGAGATGACGAATAAAGTAGGAATTAAAGCGATGTGTCAGTGGGTTTCCATCTTTAAGAGATCAGGAAGATGGGCGTATGTGCCCTCCGCTTTCTTATCGCACAAGAAAACAAAGACGAGGAGGAGCTGAAGGAAAAGGGAAACTCATAAATCTATTTAGGAAACGCGTCGGTTGAGAAGAATTTGTGAAACATTTTAAGGGTTCATGCAGGTATGACAAAAATATCAAACTATATTTGTTGGGATTTGTTTTATGGCTCTGGTTGGCTTATGTGACACAAATTGTGCATTGCCAAATCAAGATTATCCGTGGGACCGACCTGACCTTGACACATCAGCTCCCACTTTTGTTTTTCTTCCCTTACGACTTTTGTTTGGCCGGCAGAAGCGCCGACGTCAGCCAAAGCTTCTGTCACTGCCGCGATAACTTTGGTTTTTCCTGCCTCTCCTCGGTGGGCAGAAAATTTATGATAAAGGGGAAATGGGCAGAGGTCCACACGCCACATTACGCTGGCAACACACTGTTTCCACGACACCCAGAGAGGATTATGGGAAAGGTGTTAGCAGGAGTCAAGAGAGTGTTGATGACACATGAGTAAGCCTGCCACCTCTGTGTGGAAAGTCGCTGTGAGCCCTGCGAGTTGACCTTTTCAGTGTGTTTTCAGAGAAATGTGAGGTATTTCAAGGTTTGTTGTTCACTCTCCCTTTACCGACATGAACCTTATTCACTTCCTCTGAGATTTCTTTCCCCTCTACATTACTACCAGGCGGCAACCTCCGGTTCTGAAGGCAAATGAAGTGAAGTGCCTTAAACTTGCATTCTTTCTAATAGCCAGCAGGGGGCGACAGAAGTCTGATTGTATAGAAGTCTATGAGAAAATGAGCCTACTTCTCACTTGATTTATTACCTCAGTAAACATTGTAAACATGAGTTTATGGTCTCAATCGCTAGTTTCAAGTCTTCTTCAATACAGCATGATGTTCATTTAGTAAATTATGGTCCCATTTAGAGTCAAATAGACCATAAAGCAGGGGATGCTTTAGGGCCAAAACCAAGTTGGCGACGGCCAAAAACCAAGATGGCGACGGCCAAATTGCCAAACTTCCGGCTTCAAAACGGCAGTCCACAAACCAATGGGTGGCGTCACAGTGACTACTTCTACTTCTTTCATGATTACTACTAACAGTTCAAACAGCTGAATTTCCCAAATCGTTTGTATTTCCTCAGAACAAATTGTTAAAACAGAAAATATTATTTTTTTTTGGTTTGTTTTTTTAAATGCCGTTTTGAATACAATGGCCCCATAATGCCAATGATAACCCATCAGTTGTCTATTTACACATCCAGCAGTTATACAGAGCAACATTAGCATTCACTTGTGTCCACCTGATGAATGTAAGTCCTATATTCACTCTCCTTTTAGCTCCGTTTTTGGTCTCCACCAACTCCTGAAGGAAATATCTGTCTCTTTAGCTACTAGATGTTCCACTAAATTCACCAGTTATAGTTGCTAAATTTGTCTTGTTTGGTAGCGTAGCGTTTTTCACTGAAAACAGCTGCCTGGTGGAAATGATGCTGTTCAGAGTGGTGAGAATGAACCAAAACGATAAAGTTGGGGGTTGCTTCAAGTTCTCTGAGGTTGTTTTGGTGTGCCAGGATGTTTATGTAACCAGAAGAAATGTGAATACTTCATCATAATTACTACAGTGACAACAGGCTCTCAAAACTTGGCCAGCACAGCAGGCCACAAGACAAACAATGCGCTGCATATCAGCTGAGTGTTTTTCTCCCATGATAGAGATCCTGCAGTGAGGAAAAGCCCATGGAAAAGACTGTATTATCTAAAAAAGCTCAGCCTGTTTTTGAGAGCCGCCCAGAACAACCTCTGCTCAACTCAAAGTGCCTCTTATTCACTTTCTTCACCCACGTTTTCCTGAGCTGCTCTTAGCCTTGAAAGAAAAACATCTAACTTCACATACTCTCATAACAGGAGGTACAGTAGTTTTGATGACTTGCTCTAATTCACTCGTTTGCGACCAACCCGTGCACTTCCCAGAATGCCTTTGGAAAACCACTAGAGAAGGGACATGACCTTGTTGCACACAGCTGCTGCAAACGTTCTGTTTTCTGTTTTACGTGGATTCAATCAAATCGTAATTAAACGGCAACCCCAACAAACGTGGACAGAAACAGTTTGTGAAGTCATGTATGAGTAGATGTGGCTTGAAGGAGTAAATGTGGGGTGTTTGTGGGAAGTGAAGCTGCAGAGTCGGGACTCACCGCCAGTACAGATGAAGCACTTGCAGAGACACACACACAGACACAGGAGGAGGACCGCTGCCACGCCGCACACCGAGAGGAGGATGACCACGGCTGGACCCACTGCAGCACACACACATAAACTTACATTTAAAACACTGTTTATGTTTTATGACATCTGGACCAAACATGTTAGGAGATGCCGTACCAGAATAGCGACTTTATGAGAAGAATAATCCTTTTGTATGCAGCGACATTACAGGATTCAGGACCCCATCAAAGCAGCCATAATTACCAGAGACTTAACATAGCTGAGAATACGCACATGTGGAAAACAAAAGGCCTCTTTCTGCTTCACCTCAGCACCCAAGAATGGGAAATATAACTTGTTTTTTACACATTTTGAGACAGTACTAGTACTTGTTTCTTGTGCTATTATCAGTCTTAAAAATCACAAACAAGTCACTATGAAGTCCACCTGACCAACAGCAGATTAGCCGCCGGAGCTCCGACTGCAGGTCAAAGGCGGCAGCGAAGCCGGATCTGGGTACGTCCGCGGTGCCGTAAATCATTTTGTCCGATTTCCCTGGAATCGGACTCGATGGCATTAAGAATAACTATATAGAAATAGCCAATCTTCTCGCTTTTGAAATTGAGACGTTTTCATAACCAGTTAAATGTTCCTCGTATTAACTTTAACTTTGTCGTACTTTAAGGAGTACAAATCTAAAGGCCCTACACTCCCATTGTGTCTTACTAGACCTTCCCGCAGGACTGTGCTTGATTGACATTCCCCTCATACTCTGTCAAAGAAAAAATGAGGGGAGCAGTTGAATTAGTGAGAGTGTTTAGTATGCAAAATATGTGCACAGATACAGGCACTTAATGGCATACAGAACACTGAAAAATGCTGGGACGTGCAGCTACTCTGGATTGCGACAAGCTTGGTGCTCTTCCTCAGGCAGCATCAAGGGGTTTATGGGAATAAATGTATTTGTATATAGTTATGGATACTGTTGATCTTCACCTGGACTGTATTACTTGCAATCTAACTAAATGAAGAAGTACTGGGATGCAAGTACTGACAAATACGGACCATTAAACGCCTCTATTTGTGCAGGTTTT
The DNA here is from genome assembly GCA_916700995.1 of Hozukius guyotensis. Classification (NCBI taxonomy): domain Eukaryota; kingdom Metazoa; phylum Chordata; class Actinopteri; order Perciformes; family Sebastidae; genus Hozukius; species Hozukius guyotensis. Next base: position 23,273 of record CAKALU010061967.1, read on the forward strand.
TTTGCGTTCAGATGGTGACAGCCAAAAACCAAGAAGGCGACGGGCAAAAACCAAGAAGGCGACGGGCAAAATCCAAGATGGCGAATTTTCTTTTTCACTTTTTTTGCGTTCAGCGGATCCCCTACTTTTTATGTGTTGAAACTGACCCATTTGGGACGTCTTTTCCCATGGATCCCTCACATTAATCTCCAGCATAGCTCCATCTAGGTCTAAATACCCAGAAAAGTAAACACACTTGTGTGCAAGACTTTTATAAGGTTGTTGTGAGTGGATTTCATTCAATGTGATAAAAACAGGATTTACGAGCTCCTTACTGGTTGTGTTGACAGACACGTTCAGAGGTTTCTCCAAACCCGGGTGGTGCACGACGCACTTGACGGACAGCTCACTGAGCAGCGCTGACGGGAAGAGCAGCGTGCTCGTCACCACCGTTGTGCCGTCGCCCTGGTCGTAGGCGGACATAATGGGCGGTCCAAGTGTTCGGTTGTCCCCGCTGATGTTCCACATGATCTCTGCTGCAGGTCGGGACTGGGCGGTGCAGTTCGCCTCGGTGACTCCTGAGGACGACGTCACGTGACTCACCTCTGGTTTGGGTAAAACTGGTGAAAGAAAGATTGTGTTCAATATTATTCTTATATTTTCTTCAGTAAATTGAGCATATATTGTTTTTTTCTCTGTGATACTGGCAACTGTGTATTTTCATAGACAACAGAAAGCAGATATTTGTTCCTCTGCCTTTATAATGGAGATGGAGAGACAGAGCACATCGCCTGTCAATCTTGTCCCTCCAGAAGACACAATGACACAAGTTGTCCTCCGACAGGACAGAAAACAGAAGCAAAGCAGCTTTTACTAACTCTGTGTTTGTGCGTCTGAATCTCTGTCGGTTGAGACAAAGCTTGTTTGGCAGAGCAAGGAGAAGGACACACACAAACTGAGGCCTTGTGTCTGGGGAAACAGTGAGCCACTCATCCCCTGGGCTCCCTCCCAAATTAATCACCCCTTTCCCCTCAGTGCCACCCTCCCTCTGTCAACATTATCGCTCCAGAAACACACACACACTCCGGGAACGTTTGCTTACGACTTCTAAAAGTCTAAGAAAGGTCGCGCTCTTTTTAACGTTGTGGTTTTTTTCACCTCTCTGGCACAGCAGCGGGAAAACGAGTCACGCCGTCACCAAAACAGTAGCTGAATGACCCACTAAAGAAACTCAGGGTTTGTTTATACACAGCGCTTCCTTCCCTTTCCTGAGCTATGTCTCGGATGCACACACACATATAGTAGCACACATTTCCTCTCAGCTTACAGTGGATGTCCAGGACAATATGGGTCAAGGTCATTTGGAAAATAATCCCTCAAGTGTACAGTGTTTGCATTCAGCCTGAACTGTTCAGGTTTGCTTTAAAGCTCCATAAAAATACATAAAAATAAATTTAATTCAATTTAATGTTGTTTTTTGTGCTGTTCTGTATGTATTTTTTCGTTGATTTCTTGTGTATTTGTATAAAGGCCAATCTAGAGACAGCCATTGCAAACTATTTTCGACTCGTCTCTATAAAAATTAACATTTAAGCGAGGAACTTTCATTTTGTGTTGATCTTGGCGGTCCCTGAGCACCAGAGTCCCTTTAGAAAACCACTAATTTTACTGCAGCAGCGTCTGACAGTCTGCCCCGCTCAGTCCTGGTTCTCATTCTCCGGTGCCACCCTTCCTTCCAGCGGGCCTAGCAACACGGCCTGAAGCTCCAGCAGCGTGGTGTCGGTGTTGGCTCCCAGCGGGAACCGGTTGTAATTTTAGTAACTTTAAATAATAAAATAATAATAATTTATGTCTTTTCTCAAGGGGAGCAAATTCCAAGTGTAAAGCTTTGGTAATGTGCCTTTTAGATGCTAATTCAAGGCCCATTAGCCTCACTCACATGGCTAGCTACACAGCTGGGAAGCTCAGAGCTCAGAGACCATCCCATATTATTATCATTTAACACCCTAGTAGCATCATTTCTTCCCAGAAAATGACAGCAAGGAGTAGTCGAAGGAATGGAAACGTCATCATTATCTTATTGTTCAGAACAATGTCTGGAAACACCGAACACTCGTCATAAGTTCCAAAATAGCTTCACCAAACACGATAATTCATTTGCGATGGCACCACCCAAAATAGCTAAAGGGGCACGCCACCAATTTTACATGCCAAAGTCTAATTAAAGGATTTAAATAAAAGATCCCGATCTACTGTCAATATTTCTCCAAACACCTACTTTCATACACCATTACGTTCACATCATACATTGTGATTTACATTGAGGAAAAGAGATAGTACACAGGCACTCACCATAAACAGAGAGGCAGGCGACGTCACTTCTGGTGCCGTCTGGGTATGTGTGGAACTCGCAGGTGTAGCAGCCCTCGTCCTCCGTCCTGACCGCCTTGATGGTCAGCTGGGTGTCGCCCAGGGTTCGACTCAAGCTGACCCGACCCCTGTACTGCTCCTGTGTGCTCTGGTGGCCGTTCTTGGCGAAGGAGGCCACTTTGGTGGTGTCGCCCTGCTCGGCCGTCTTCCTCCACAGCACCTGGAGCACCCTCTCGGAGAGGCTGTACCAGCAGGAGAGCGTCACCGGCTTCCCGCTCACCGCCGTCTTGTTGCCCTCCAGGTGCACTTTACCTGGGACAAAGGAAATGTTATTAATATTTAAAGGTCTTATTGATAACATTTTTATGTAGATTTCTTAAATAATACATCCACAGAACTTTTAGAAATGTGAAGAATAAAAGTATGGCTTTTCCTAACTAAAAAATATATACAAAAATTTTTGGCGGGTCCAAAATTAATGTTTTGTTTATCTCTGTGGAAGATATCTGACGTTTGGCTTGTGAGCCAATACTAAATACTATACTATACTAAATACTATCTCTGGGTCGTCAGTTAGTGTAGAAAAAAACGGATAAATGACTGAGATTGATGGTAAGTGCCTGGCAACCACTTGTTGTGAAGTAAATGCAATGGAACGGAGGAGGGAGAATGCAACATCTAGTTGCCGAATATTATCAATAGTACCTTTAATATCAAGAAAATAAAGATGACTGTATGGTTGCTGTATGTAGATTTCTGCTGGCATCAAAATGCACAATAAAACCTTTACAGGACTGCTGCGTTTGTGCAACAAGAGGAGTCTGGGTGTAATAAAACACATTTAATAGCAACAACAGGAAGGCCAGCTGGGTGGGTGGGCTGTATCTACTACTTCCTGTCTCATAAGGGGTTTGGAAGAACAACAAACACCCTCTGTGGCCCTAATTTGTCTTTGTGAAAAAAAGTTCCGATGTTAAGAGTGAGCTGCAGCACTGGAAAATGCTTAACTTGTCCTTTAAGATAACAGAAGCTAGGAACCAAAATCCCAGACTGACCAGTGACGCTGATGCACGTCGTGCCTTCCAGCGGGCCCCGGGGGTAAACGTCAAAGATGCAGCGGTAGCAGCCCTCGTCATCGGGCCGCACCCTCTGGATGGTGATGTAGCTGGCGTCGTTGTGGGTGGCGGTGAGCTGCACGTTGGGCTCTTGGTGGCTGACGCGCACCGGCACGCTCTGCTCGTACGCCAGCAGGACCTTCTTGTGCCGGTCGAGCCAGCGCACTTGCCGGACGGTGTCGCCCGTTTCCGTGGTGACATTGCAGCCAAGCAACAGGGAGTGGCCCACCTCTGCGCTCAGGCTGGCAGGAGCTGTGACCTGACCTGAGTTCAGAGATACATGTCAATTTCATGTACTGGCAAAATACAGTGGTGGGACAAGGACTAAGAATTCACTTTTTTAATTTTCTCTCTGCTTTAGTGTGTTATATAGTTTTTTGTGCATGTAAAAGGTTTGCAAAGTTACAAAGCCCAAAGTCCACGCCATGGGGAGAAACACTGCTCCTGAACTGCCTAAAACGCCTCGCTTGAAGTCCCGCCTTTTCTTCCGTAACGTGGTGATGTCACCAAGTAACAAACAGAGCGCTTCAGACAGAGGGTGAACAGAAGTGCTGCAGCACAGCCGGTATGAGAAAAGTAAAGTATTTTTTGAACATTAAAGTATGTAGACATGTTTTAGTAGAAACCCAAAATACAAACATTCACCTGAAAATAAGCACAATACTGTAGGTCCTCTTTAAATTAAAAGTAGCATTACAACAATGTAAAAAAACTCCGTTACAATTTATAGTCCTTCATTCAAAAAAGTACAGAAGTAAAATCACCAAAATGTACTTAAAGTATCAAAAGTACTGCAGAGAAATGGCCCTGAGATTAATATATTATTATATTAAATATTTAATACTGATGCATCAATGTTAGAGCAACATTTTATTGTTGTAGCTGGTCGAGGTGGAGCCAGTTTTAACTATATCAACCCGGTCTCACGGGGGGAAAACGTATAAATAGCACATTACATGGACATTCCGCGTGTCATGAGTACGCATTTTTGCCTTTTCGCATGTCATTTGTGCACCACGCAAACGTCCACAGTTAGGTTTAGGATAGAAAAACCACTAACTAAGGTTCAGGCAAGAAAACCACTTAGTTAGGTTCAGGAAAAACGTCGTTGTTGGGCTTAAAATAAGTACGTAAACTAAGTAAAATACCCAACCAGGGGGTCAGGCCCCCACTAATTTTCTAATCTCTAAGATTTTATATGAAACGTTCAATCATTTTACGTCTTTGAGCGTCGAACAGTTATCTAAATAAACCCATCTGAGAAGTTTAGAGGGGAAATGCCTCTTTCCAATCTTCCTGTGTACACATCTGAAACACCATCATCACATCACCAAACTAGATGCTGTTTTTTTTGGTAAGAAGTCAGAAAGGTTGGGAACCATTGGTTTAATCTTTAACAATGCACTGTATTTTATTAACGTTCTGACATGTTTTTTTTAATGTAAAATCTTGTCAAATCCCTGTCAGATAGACATAGTGGAGTAAAAAGTACAATATTTCTTTTTAAGATAGTGTGCAGTAGAAGAAAATGAAAATAGTCAAAGTATATTTCCCATTATTGCCAAGCAGAGAACTCAGTACCAGGAAACTGAACTCTCTCCCAAACCAAAAAAGCACCAAATGGATTCAGAGCGTACCTTGAGTTCTGGAGACAGCCGGTCCGACCATCCAGAGCAGCAGACACAGGGTCAAGGCAGGTCCACACATTGCACACTGAGGCTGGGTCACCAACGCACACACCGGGCCAGAATCACATCCAGGCTGCAGCTGAAAACACAAACACTGTCAGAGCTTAAACAGCCTCAACCACAACCTGATCCTACAACTAGTTTGTGGCTACTTACAATTAAAAAACATTAGCAAAGCAACAAGTGTGAGGCTGTGATGTAGTTACCCTTGTCAGCTGTCTGGTGTTGTTGAGCTGCTGCTGGTCAGCACAGTCGTAGCTGCATCTTACTGACACACTGTCTGCTGTGATGGGAAAACATGAAGGAGGATGACATTAGCAATGACAGCATCGTCCCAGCATCATTACAGATTACACTCTTTGCTTAGAAGTGAATGAAAACACAATCTTTTTTGCCACTTTGGGACATTCGTTGCCATGGCGATACAATGTGTAAGCATCAACAACAGCTGCTGATTCATGAAACATCACCTGGAGGTTGTAATCCACAGCATGCACACCCTGTGCAGTAAACCCACAATCATCCGGCAGCAAAACAAGCTGCCACACTTTGATGTCTAGACGGCGGCGACCTCGAGATTTCAAAATCAATACCTGAAATCCAACCTCAAAGAAATTACAGTGGCCGGGTGATGCTGCGAGAAGTGATGATGAGGCATTAGTCATGATCACGGTTTGTAAGGGTGTGTGGAGGGTGCAGCTCTTGGTTGGCTATAATTTAACATCACATTGTGTTTAGAGGACAATAGAAAGGTGCCGGATCTCTATATCCTGGACAAAAAGGTGGAAACAGCAGGGATCGGGCATAAACACAGCCTTTGATCAAGCAAACCACCTAAAAACCACAAGACAGACCAGGTCCAGACCTCAGAGCTTTATAGGGCGTCATGTGCTCTTTTACACGCCAACCATCTGGCTTCAAACATGCAGCGTGCTCCTGTTGGGTAACGGTAAATCACTTTTCCACTACAAAAACGCCACTGATGTCTCACTGCAAATCTGATTACATCAATCAACTCTATGCTTTTAATGTGAAACACAAGCAGATATAGCCTAGGCTTTTAATGTGAAATACCAGCAGATATAGCCTAGGCTTTTAATGTGAAACACCAGCAGATATAGACTAGGCTTTTAATGTGAAACACCAGCAGATATAACCTAGGCTTTTAATGTGAAACACCAGCAGATATAACCTAGGCTTTTAATGTGAAACACCAGCAGATATAACCTAGGCTTTTAATGTGAAACACCAGCAGATATAACCTAGGCTTTTAATGTGAAACACAAGCAGATATAACCTAGGCTTTTAATGTGAAACACCAGCAGATATAACCTAGGCTTTTAATGTGAAACACCAGCAGATATAACCTAGGCTTTTAATGTGAAATACCAGCAGATATAGCCTAGGCTTTTAATGTGAAACACCAGCAGATATAGCCTAATAAAGGCAGTAAGTGACCAAAAGAGGGATTGACAAACTAAATCATAATATTTGGCCCTACATCCAGATGTGCACGGGACATTTTCGCCACAGCTGGTTCAGTTCAGACAGATGTTATGTTATTTTTTCACATAATCAAGCCAATTATATGGATGTAAATCTTTCTATTGCCACGTTTACCACATGAAAATCATACAAAATTATTATTGATACAACGCTATAGTAACACATATAACAATTCAACCAAAAAATAAATATTAAAGATAAAAAAAATATCAACTGCTTCAGCAATATTTATTAAGAAAAGGTATAACAAGTAAAATATTTTGTGGCAAAGTTACAAGTTAATTAACATATAAATGGATTTAAACTTAGGTCACTGATACAGGTATATGAGTTCATAATGAGAGAGCAAAACTAGTCTAAAAGAAGTTAAATGTTTTCAGTTACATTTTTTTTTGTTTTTAAAACATGCATATCTTCACCATAAAAGGTTAGACAAACTAATTTAGATAGCCTGACATTCCTGGATTAAGTAAACCAACTACTATCATTTCAAGTTATTCCAAATCAAGTTTGCTGCAACTAAAAGACATGAAACTTACCAGCTGACAGATGAAAGTCCACAAAGACAAAGTGAGCTCCCTGTGCTTGAGGTGCTACAGGTAAGGTAAGACTGGAGCAGGAGAATCCATGCTTCAGAGATTTAACTACGACTGAACTGTTTCCAGTTTCCTGCTGCTGACTTTCAGCCCCTGATCTGTCTGAACAGCCTCAACTCTCCTGAAGTACATGAGAGGGAAGCAGGACCTCTAGTGGCCATGTTGTGCACCTGCTGCTAAAAATATGCAGCAGACATTCAATGCAAACTCTGTCAGTGTTTCAACTCCTACTCTATATTTTTTTATCTTAATATGAAGTTTTTATTCTAAATATGAAAAAAAAAAGCAGCAGCAGAAAATGTATGTATAAAAAAAATGTACAAAACAAAGGTTGCTTCATCTGGATGCAACAGTGAATTAAAACTATCACCTAAATTATATTTCAAAATCAAAACTACTGATCTGCTGGAATCAATGAACTGGTGCAGACATGTTCTCTGTGTTGTGGCATTAACAGTCTTGTGGGTTATTCTGTGATGCTAATTAGTTAACCGAGTTAATAAAATAATTTTTTTCCTTTCCCAGATGATGGTTTAGGTTGGTCAGGTTTTTTTTTTTTCCCAGTAGACCGTTGCCTCAGCTCGTTCACTTTCTTCATTAAAGATGCTTTTGGCCTTCAGATAAAAACAAGATATTAGTCAGTTTCCAAATCATTCAGAACAACAGTGATGTGGATAAACATGCAGACTATGAATACACAATGTATCTCAAGTTGGTAGCCTGGTTCACCACAAACATCTCCGATTTCATCAGTGATTCCTCCAAAAAGTCTGATTATCAAGCTAGTTACATGCTAGGTACGTTCTGCCTCCATTTGGTAAAGAGGACCTATTGTGCTCATTTTTCAGGTGCATACTTGTATTTTGGGTTTCTACTAGAACATGTTTACACACTTTAATGCTCAAAAAATGCTTTATTTTTCTCATACCAGATGTGCTGCAGCACCTCTTTTCACCCTCTGTCTGAGCTCCTGCCCCCCCCCAAAAAGCCCAACTCTTCGGACTCCGCTCTGACTAGCTTTGTTTGAGGGCGTGCCAGACTAGCCTTTATGCAAACGTGTTACTTGGTGATATCACCATGTTACGGTAGAAAAGGCGGGACTTCAAACAAGGCGTTTTGGGCAGTTCAGGAGCAGTGTTTCTCTCTCTGGCGTGGACTTTGGGCTTTGTAGCTTTGCAGATATTTTACATGCACAAAAAACTATGTAACACACTAAAGGAAAAAGCACAAAAGCATAATAGGTCCCCTTTAAATCATTTTTGCAAAGAAGCATAAATATGTACAAGTGAAAAATGCATAAATTGACTCACTCATCAGTGTCTTTGATTGCTTTTTGTGGTGTCTCCTCCTCATAGTCCCAGTGTGACAGACTGAAGAATTTAAGAAAAGTCAAAGATTAATTTGTGGGTTTTGTCTGAAAAGATCTCAATCAATCATGAGCATAATAACTGTGAGACAGCGGTATTATAACAAGACAGGTGTTCAGGGCTTGAAGTGAAAAAACACAAGTGCCAGTACTCTCTTATTCTCATGTTGGCGTGTGTATCGGCCGGTATCAGCAATCTGGTGCGACTTATTCCTACTTATTCATTATTTTTTTAAGCATGTTACACTGTGTCAGTCATAATCAACTATTATTATACCTGGGCTATGAATCTTCTATAGTAGGCCTATAATACTCCAATAATATTCCAACTGGAACATTATAGGGTTAAGGTGGTGTGTTTTGTATATTTACCCATAGTCTTAATAGTTAAAGTGCTTTCCTGTGTTATTTGTAGCCTATAGTAGGGTATCATTCAGGTTTTTGGAGCAGTGTCCCAGTCAGGATGCCCCCCCCCCCCTCTCCCAAAAAGCCCAGTCTGCTCTGATTGCTCAGCTGGTCCACTTTGTTGTGATTGGTCAACCGGACCAAATTCTTTGGACTCCGCTCCAGCTCCGCTCTAACTAGATTTGTTTGAGGGCGTACCAAACGAGCTGTTATTCAAACGTGTTACTTCAAGCGAGGCGCTTCAGGCAGTTCTCTCTTTGGTGTGGACTTCGGGTTTTGTAACTTTGCAGACATTTTACATGCACAACAAATAAAACACAAAAGCATAATAGGTCCCCTTTAAATAATTTTTGCAAAGAAGCATAAATATGTACAAGTGAAAAATGAATAAAGTGACTCACTCATCAGTGTCTTTGATTGCTTTTTGTGGTGTCTTGTTCTCCTCGTAGTCCCAGTGTGACCGACTGAAGGATTTAAGAAAAGTCAAAGATTTATTTGTGGGTTTTGTCTGAAAAGATCTCAATCAATCATGAGCATAATAACTGTGAGACAGCGGTATTATAACAAGACAGGTGTTCAGTGCTTCTTGAAGTGAAAAACATAAGTGCCAGTACTCTCTTATTCACATGTCTCACAGTAATAAGTTTCTAATTACCGGTTCCGATGTTTCCGTATACGCAGGGCGGTGACGACTGCAGCAACAACACAAACACAGGCCATAACCACGAACAACACGATGATCAGAGTGAAATCTGTAAGAAGAGAGGAAAATTATTAGTGACACTCATTCATAAAGCAACTACAGATCAAATGGTAATATTGATCTGAGACCACCTAAAGGTAAAATTACAGAAATCCTCACTGTTATTAGATCCAGATTCCGCATCAAAACCTGGAAAATAAAAACAACAGACATGAGCTATAGAGTATTTATGAATCAGGATGTTTGGAAGTGTTTCTCACCATCATCAGACAACTGTTTGACCTCAGGAATCATCATAGACACCTCTATCTGAGGACCAGAGAGCACTCTCACTGCACATCCAACTCGTGTGCTGTTGCCATGGAGACCAGACAGCCCAGCTGTAGTGGTGACAGTGACTGTGCCGTTGGTGTTGGTGACACTGGTAGAGTTGTAGTGAGGGACAGTCAGTGTTACTGTGGGAGCAGGTCGAGCTGTGGCTGAGCAGGACACAACTGTTGATTCTGTGATGTGAAGAAAGGGTCCATGCAGCTCTGCAAAGATAAAACATGATATAAAATTACAGAGAAGATAGAGAGTTATAGAAATGTCTCTAATAAGACAACAGGTTCTCACCATAGAGTTGCAGACAGGTTGTAGCAGTGAGAGCACCTTCAGAGAAGGTGTTAAACATACAGCGATAGCACCCCTCATCCTCCTCCATCACCCTCCTGATAACTATGGAGCTGTTCTGCAGTCCAGCATCTTTAAACTCCAGCTTACTTTGAAAACCAGCAAGCACTCTTTCACCAAATCTTTTGCTGTAAGTAGCCATGTTCTTCTCTCCCTCAGGTAAAATCTTCTGCCATGTGACTTGCAGAACATCTCTAGATTGCATCAGGCAACAGTTCAAGTAGGCTTCCTCTCCTACAGCTGCATCCACAATGTGCTGGGTTTCTATCAGAGCTGTTAGACCTGCAGAAAATGAGAGTTCACATTGTGTTAGGATGTATTTTTCCCTTTGCAAAATATGATATAAATAATGAAAACCAATGCAAAATCAGCCGCCCAAACGATGCGTAATTACGCAGCAACAACAGACTAAACATACAGGATATATATATATATAAAATTTATATATATATATGCTATATATATATATACAATTTTGAATAAAAACACCACCTGACTGCTTTACATAAATAGCTCTGATTTGCTGTGCAAAAGATTAATAGATTGAAATTTCTATTATATTTTTTGGAGAGACCTACTTGGCTTCCTGTGATTTTCTTCATACCAAATTTAAACCACATCTCTCTCTCTCCTTTCTCTTTTTCTCCAACGAGCACACTAGATGGTGCTATCGCCTCACAGGACATTTCCTTGTTTTAACTCTGAATGAGTTTACTGCTTCAAAGTTCTATGTCTTGCTTTTTGAACTTTGTTTCTGTGTCCCATGATGTCTATTTACAGATAATTAAATGGCCTCAGAACTATCCATATGAATACATACATATAAATATATATACATATAAATATACATATCTATATGTGTATACAGTATATATATACACATATATGTATACATATATGCACATATATATACAGACACACTGTATGTGTATATATGTGTATACTGTATATATGTATGTATAAGTGTGTGTATATACTGTATGTATACATATATATACACAGTATATACATATATAAACACACACATACTGCATACATATATAAACATATATACAAACACACTTATATGTTATTATTATATACTTATATACATACATATAAACACACATATATATATATATATATATATATATATAACAAAAACATGTAGTGAACATAAGTGAAATCACTTATAACATTAAAACATCATTGCTTTAATAACCAATTAACCAATGCAACATCATCAGCCGCCAAAACGATGTGCAACAGACAATAAACATGCAGGAATCACACAGCTGCGCTTTCAGATTATTAGAAAAATAAATGACATAATGGCTAGAACTTTATAACATTGCTGTATCATCTCTTTCTCACCTTTCTGAAAGACTCCCAACACACAAAGGAAATGTAGAACTGCACAGTGCGCCATCCTGATACTGTAGTGAATCTCCCGCCAAAACTACAGAAAGTGAAAGTTGTCACTACATAGACTACCTGTACGTACATCCGGGCCTCGGACCAATCAGGGAGAAGGAAGGACACCTCAACTCAATGAATCATTAACAGACTGCTGTTCAGCTACTCAGTACACTGAACTAATGATTCAAATCAACAGTTGTCTAATTTCATGGCAGAGGATGATAATTACAACCACAGGCTATGAGCTATTAAAGTCCAGGTTTATAAATGAATTAAAATGCATGAATGTAGGTCTATCATTGACATGAACAGGCGCCACATGCACATTTAAAGATTTTACTTTGCCAAACAAAACAGGAGGGATAAATCCTGCCTACATGTGTGTTGACTCAGCAGAGATCACATTAATTGACAAAAGTTGATCTACAGGAGAACAGATTAAATATCTGAAAGCAATACAGAATACCTGAGAGCCTTACTGCATTATATTCCATTATATTTTTATATTTTTTCACCTGCCATTTGAATTTTGTGTTTTCCTTTACATAAATAAAACACATTTTCACCATATAAAGATGCAGAAAAATTCACCAGAACGCAGGAAATTCAGTGTCTGACACCCTAAAAACTTTACATTAAAGTACAAAACTGCAAGAAAAGTGCAAAAATACCAACACACTTAGAATATATATAATATACGGTATATAAAATATATACAATTTTGAATAAAAACACCTGACTGCTTTACATAAATAGTTCTGATTTGTTGTGCAAAAAATTAACAGATTGAAATTTCTATAATATTTCTTGGAGAGACCTACTTGGCTTCCTGTGATCTTCCTTCCAAATTTGAACCACATTTCTCTCTCCTTTCTCTTTTTCTCCAACGAGCACACTAGATGGTGCTATCGCCTCACAGGACATTTCCTTGTTTTAACTCTGAATGAGTTAACTGCTTCAAAGTTCTACATGTGATTAATTAAGCTCAACTGTAAACTATTTATAAACCACATATTTGTCTGCTCACACAGCAACTCTTGTAATATTCTTATGAAACACTGGTCACGGTTGCTGGTCATTGCGCTGAAGATGACGGCTTTGGGTTGTTTCTTGTCTGATTTGTCTCAGGAGGTGTCAAGTGTCTGATCTGCTTGTTCTTCTGCTTGACTAAAAGTGTTTGGGACCCTGAGGAAGAAAAAGACTCAAATTATTACATTATACTATACATATTTCTACATTCCTCTAATCAACAGATGAATAAACATGCTGACTATGAGTGCACAACGATGGCTTCATGTACAAACAATGTAAAGAGACAGATTGGTACAGGAAAATAAAATAAAAAAAATAGACAGTGCTGAAATAATTTAGTAAAGTAATAAATATGTGTAAGCTAATAACAGTAGGAAAGTGTCTTACTCAGGAGTGTCTTTGATTGTTTTGTCCGTTCTTGTTCTCCTCAGTCCCTGTGTAGCAGACTAAAGGATTTAAGAAAAGTCAGTGCTGAACACACAATTATCAATTATTTATTTATGAGTTTTGTCTGAAAAGATCTCAATCAACCATTATTAACTATGAGACAGCGGTATTATAACAAGACAGGTGTTGAGTTAAAAGTTTAAAAGTTACCGGTTCCAATGTTTAAGCGAGCCGATGACGATTAAAATAGCAACACAAACAAAGGCAGCCGTGATCATCAGAAGGTTCCGAGTGAAATCTGTGAGAAAAAAGGGAAATTAATAACACTTAACATTCATAAAGCAACTACAGATCAAATGGTAATATTGAGTTGAGACATGAGCTATAGTGTATTTATGAATCAGGATGTTTGGAAGTGTTTCTCACCATCAGCAGACGACTCTTTGACCTCAGGAATCATCATAGACACCTCTATCCGAGGACCAGAGAGCACTCTCACTGCACATCCAACCCGTGTGTTGCCGTGGAGACCAGACAGCCCAGCTGTAGTGGTGACAGTGACTGTGCCGTTGGTGTTGGTGACGCTGGTAGAGTTGTAGTGAGGGACAGTCAGTGTTACTGTGGGAGCAGGTCGAGCTGTGGCTGAGCAGGACACAACTGTTGATTCTCTGACGTGAAGAAAGGGTCCGTGCAGCTCTGCAAAGAAGAAATATTTAAATCAGAAAACCTTACAGAGAAGATAGAGAGTTATGGAAATGTCTCTAATAAGACAACAGGTTCTCACCATAGAGCTTCAGGCAGGTTGTAGCAGTGAGAGCACCTTCAGGGAAGGTGATAAACATACAGCGATAGCACCCTTCATCCTCCTCCATCACCCTCCTGATAACTATGGAGCTGTTATGCAGTCCAGCATCTCTAATCTCCAGTTTACTCTGAAAACCAGGATTCATTCTTTCACCAAATCTTTTGCTGTAAGTAGCAAGGTTCATCTCCCCCTCAGGTAAAATCTTCTGCCATGTCACTTGCAGAACATCTCTAGAGTGCATCAGGTGACAGTATAAACAGGCTTCCTCTCCTACAGCTGCCTCCACAGTGTGCTGGGTTTCTATCAGAGCTGTCAGACCTGCAGGAGATGACAGAACACATTGTGTTAGGATGTATTTTTCCCTTTGCAAAATATGATATAAATATTGAATTAACCAATGCAAAATCAGCCGCCAAAACGATGCGTAATTACGCAGCAACAACAGACTAAACATGCAGAGGTGTTAAACAAACGGCGATAGCACCCTTCATCCTCCTCCATCAGCCTCCTGATAACTATGGAGCTGTTCAGCAGTCCAGCATCTTTAAACTCCATTTTATCTGTAAAGTCAGGATTCACTTTTTGACCGCAGGTTCTCACCATAGAGCTTCAGGCAGGTTGTATCATTGAGAGCACCTTCAGAGAAGGTGTTAAACAAACAGCGATAGCACCCTTCATCCTCCTCCATCACCCTCCTGATAACTATGGAGGTGTTTTGCAGTCCAGCATATCTAAACTCCATTTTATCTCTAAAGTCAGGATTCACTTTTTGACCGTAGATTATGTGGCTAGAAGCAAGGTTCTTCTCCCCCTCAGGTAAAATTTTCAGCCATGTGACTTGTTCAACATCTCTAGATTGCATCAGGTGACAGTTTAAGCAGGCTTCCTCTCCTACAGCTGCCTCCACAGTGTGCTGGGTTTCTATCAGAGCCGTTAGACCTGCAGAAGACACAACTCATATATTATAAGATACACCATAGAAATCAATTCAAAACATGTTTAAAATGTGATCAGAAATCTGTCTGTATTATAACTATGCACACACATTAACCATTTTTGGAAAGAGATCACTATCCCTCTGAACTGGAGATCACAGAACTCCATTACACAGTGGAAAAGATTGAATCTCCTTGAAAAATGTACTATCCAACTCTACAACTAAATGTATGTATATAATTTAGTAGCCTATTGTTATGATGACCCCAGTTAGGTACACTCATTGCCACACCCCGTTCTTTAAATATTCAGTTTTCCCTTTAATCTGATTTAATTTACTTTGTTTAAATATAGCGAATATCTTTTGTTAAACTTTGAAAAAGATAAAATATGAATTAACCAATACAAAAGTATTAACGAAGCGCAATGACGCAGTTGCCATAAACAATAAACATACTGTAGTCACACAGCTACGCTTGCAGTTAAATAAAAATAAATCACAGTCCTAATAATCCCATAATCCTATAAAGGTTAAAGTTCTGGAAACACACTGTATCATCTCTTTCTCACCTTTTTGAAAGACTCCCAACACACAAATGAAATGTAAGACTACACGGTGCGCCATCTTAGCCTTTCTGACAGGCTGGTGCAGTGAAGTAGAGGAAGATAAAAAGTTTCTGTACTCTAGTCTCATGGACTTTGATCTGAAATGGATTACCAGATAATTAAAGGGCCCTACAACTATCAAGAGACACACATCACTGGACAAACAACACCTCACTGTCATGCTGGTTACTTACAGAACTTACATAATAAAAACATGTAGTGAACATAAATTATAACATTAAAACATCATTGCTTTAATAACCAAACAAATACAAATTAATAAATGGAACGAATCAGAGAATAAATGATTAAAAACACATCAACTATTAGAAACTCTTTGCACACTACAGATTATTAATCCAGTGTTTGACAGGGATGAGTTAAAACAATAATTACACACTTAATATAGTAAGATCTTTACTACAGTTACAGCCATAAAGTTAATGTGCATGAGAGATTCATTGAGAAATAAATAACATGAGAACCCAAATATCAAACATTAAAGTGCAAAGAAAAGTGCAACACATTTATATATTATGTCTATTTTGTAATATATTATGAATAAATTATCGCTACATATATAGCTAGATATAAATATGCTGGATTTGGAATAAAACAATCACCTGATTGCTTCACACAACTTTCACAATTAATTAATTCATAAATAGATATAAACATATTTAAATATTTAGTACAGATCACTGATACAGGTATGAGTTTATTATAAGAGTATTCTAAAAAAAAAAAAAGTGCATGTTATTATCAGTAAAACATATATATCTTCATAGACAGGTCCTGGAGAGTTTCACCATAAAAAGTTAAACAAACTAATTTAGATATGTTAACATTCCTGGATTAAGTAAATCAACTACTACCATTTCAAGTTATTCCAAATCAAGTTTGCTGCAACTAAAAGACATGAAACTTACCAGCTGACAGATGAAAGTCCACAAAGACAAAGTGAGCTCCCTGTGCTTGAGGTGCTCTCTGTGCTACAGGTAATGTGAGACTGGAGCAGGAGAATCCATGCTTCAGAGATTTAACTACGACTGAACTGTTTCCAGTTTCCTGCTGCTGACTTTCAGCCCCTGATCTGTCTGAACAGCCTCAACTCTACTGCAGCACATGAGAGGAAAGCAGGACCTCTAGTGGCCATGTTGTGCACCTGCTGCTAAAAATATGCAGCAGACAGTCAATGCAAACTCTGTCAGTGTTTCAACTCCTACTCTATATTTTTTTATCTTCATGTGAAGTTTATATTCTAAGTATAGAGAGCAGCAGCAGATAATGTATATATAAAGACATACAAAACAAAGGATGCTTCATCTGGATGCAACAGTGAATTAAAACTATCACCTAAATTATATTTCAAAATCAAAACTACTGATCTGCTGGAATCAATGAACTGGTGCAGACATGTTCTCTGTGTTGTGGCACTAACAGTCTTGTGGGTTATTCTGTGGTACTAATTAGTTGAGTTAAAAGTTTTTTTTTTTCTTCATTTTAGAGATGATGGTTTTGGGTCGTCGTGGTTTTTATCTTTCTCAGTAGACGTCTGTAGCCGCAGCTCGTTCTCCTCATTCATTAAAGGTGTTTGGGGCCTTCAAATAAAAACAAGATATTAGTCAGTTTCCAAATAATTCAGAACAACAGGGATGTGGATCAACATGCAGACTATGAATACACAATGTATCGCAAGTTGGTAGCCTGGTTCACCACAAACATCTCCCATTTGATCAGTGATTCCTCCAAAAAGTCTGATTATCAAGCTAGTTACATGCTAGGTATGTTCTGCCTCCATTTGGTAAAGAGGACCTATTGTGGTCAGTTTCAGGTGCATACTTGTATTTTAGGTTTCTACTAGAACATGTTTACAGGCTTTAAAGTTAAAAAACGCTTTATTTTTTTCATACTGTCTGTGCTGCAGCACCTCTTTTCACCCTCTGTCTGAAACGCTCTGTTTGAGCTCCTGCCCCCCCAAAAAAAGCCCAGTGTGCTCTGATTGGTCAGCCGGCCCACTGTTGTGATTGGTCAACCGGACCAAACTCTTTGGACTCCGCTACAGCTCCACTCAATCTAGATTTGTTTGAGAGTGTGCCAAACTAGCCGTTATACAAACGTATTACTTGGTGACATCAACACGTTACGGAAGAAAAAGCCGGACTTCAAACAAGGTGTTTCAGGAGCAGTGTTTCTCCCTTTGGCGTGGACTTTAGGCTTTGTAACTTTGCATACTATATAACACACTAAACTAGAGAGGAAAAGCACAATAGGTCCTCTTTAAATAATTTTTGCAAAGAACCAATGAAGGATAAATACGTATAAGTGAAAAATGAATAAAGTGACTCACTCATCAGTGTCTTTGATTGCTTTTTGTGGTGTCTTGATCTCCTCAGAGTCCCTGTGTGACCGACTGAAGGATTTAAGAAAAGTCAAAGATTCATTTGTGGGTTTTGTCTGAAAAGATCTCAATCAATCATGAGCATAATAACTGTGAGACAGCAGTATTATAACAAGACATGTGTTCAGTGCTTCTTGAAGTGAAAAACATAAGTGCCAGTACTCTCTTATTCACATGTCTCACAGTAATAAGTTTATATTTACCGGTTCCGATGTTTCCGTATAAGCAGGGCGATGACGACTGCAGCGACAACACAAACACAAACACAGGCCAGAACCACGGACAACACGATGATCAGAGTGAAATCTGTAAGAAAAGAGGGAAATTAGTGACACTCATTCATAAAGCCACTACAGATCACATGGTATTATTGATCTGAGACCACCTAAAGGTAAAATTACAGAAATCCTCACTGTTATTAGATCCAGATTCCTCATCAAAACCTGGAAAATAAAAACAACAGACATGAGCTATAGAGTATTTATGAATCAGGATGTTTGGAAGAGTTTCTCACCATCATCAGACGACTGTTTAACCTCAGGAATCATCATAGACACCTCTATCTGAGGACCAGAGAGCACTCTCACTGCACATCCAACCCGTGTGCTGTTGCCAACGAGACCAGACAGCCCAGCTGTAGTGGTGACAGTGACTGTGCCATTGGTGTTGGTGACACTGGTAGAGTTGTAGTGAGGGACAGTCAGTGTTACTGTGGGAGCAGGTCGAGCTGTGGCTGAGCAGGACACAACTGTTGATTCTCTGACGTGAAGAAAGGGTCCATGCAGCTCTGCAAAGATAACATATTTGAATGTTAAAACATTACAGAGAAGATAGAGAGTTATGGAAATGTCTCTAATAACACAGCAGGTTCTCACCATAGAGCTGCAGGCAGGTTGTAGCAATGAGAGCACCTTCAGAGAAGGTGTTAAACATACAGCGATAGCACCCTTCATCCTCCTCCATCACCCTCCTGATAACTATGGAGCTGTTCTGCAGTCCAGCATCTTTAAACTCCAGCTTACTTTGAAAACCAGGATTCACTCTTTCACCAAATCGTTCACTGTAAGTAGCAAGGTTCTTCTCCCCCTCAGGTAAAATCTTCTGCCATGTGACTTGCAGAACATCTCTAGGTTGCATCAGGCAACAGTTTAAGCAGGCTTCTTCTCCTACAGCTGCCTCCACAGTGTGCTGGGTTTCTATCAGAGCTGTTAGACCTGCAGGAGATGACAGAACACATTGTGGTAAGGATATGTTTTTCCCTTTGCAAAATATGATATAAATAATGCATTAACTAATGTAAAATCATTAGCCGCCAAAACGATGAGTAATTACGCAGCAACAACAGACTAAACATGCAGGAATCACACAGCTGCGCTTTCAGATTAAGACAAATAAATGACATAATGACTAGACCTTTATAACATTGCTGTATCATCTCTTTCTCACCTTTCTGAAAGACTCCCAACACACAAAAGAAATGTATAACTGCACGGTGCGCCATCATCGTTCCATACTGTACTGAATGTACAACCTGCCTGCAGCTCTATGATAAGAACCTGATGTTTTATTAGAGTCATTTCCATAATTCTTCTCTGTAATGTTTTAACATTCAAATATTTTATCTTTGCAGAGCTGCATGGACCCTTTCTTCACGTCAGAGAATCAACAGTTGTGTCCTGCTCAGCTACAGCTCGACCTGCTTCCACAGTAACACTGACTGTCCCTCACTACAACTCTACCAGCGTCACACACATATATATACACACACACATACATATATATATACACACACACATACATATATATACACACATACACACATACATATATATATACTGGGAAAAAAAAGTTCTGAAACTTGTGTTTGGTGGATTATTTCTCTGTTGTTACAATGCTAATTGGCATTGTATTTTACATCGTTGGAAAGCCTGTTTATTTACCTTCACAATGATGTCCAACTTGTAAGGATCATGCATTTGTGGGATGAGCAGCATAGCTGATTATGTGGGTAGCGCCCAAGAAAAATTTGCCAAAATGCTCTGCCAATGGTAAACAGTGT
>CAKALU010061968.1:1402-21527 GCA_916700995.1 Hozukius guyotensis
TCTGCTCTGATTGGCTTGCGAGAAAAATATGGTGCACCTTTGCAGAAGTAGTTCTCAAGCCGTGGGTAAAATAAGGCGTTTTTGGACCGGAGGAAATTTTTCATAGTTCTAAGAACGCCCCTTTTTATTGTGTCCGCACCGCAAGAATAGGAACGATCGTAGTTTTTAGAACGCCATTTTGAGCTCTTATTTCAGAGTAGGTACTCTCCCAGCACAAGAGGGAATGTGAGCGACGTGAGCAATGTGAATGACGTAACTGTACGGTGATTGGTCGAACATGTGAGCCAATGCAGCACCGGCAACCGCCTTTTCTACAAACCTGTTAGCCGTGTAAACAACCAACAACACAAAACACAGAAAACAGCTCGTAACAAAAATAATGGAAGAAAACAGGGACAAATGGGCCAACAGTAACTTCCGAAGTGAACTCGTTCATGAGCACACGCCTACTGAGC
Source organism: Hozukius guyotensis (assembly GCA_916700995.1). Classification (NCBI taxonomy): domain Eukaryota; kingdom Metazoa; phylum Chordata; class Actinopteri; order Perciformes; family Sebastidae; genus Hozukius; species Hozukius guyotensis. The sequence goes on from CAKALU010061968.1 coordinate 1,858, forward strand.
CAAAGAACGAGTGAGTGCCGCTGTTCACAGCGAGCTAACCCAGTAGCACAAATCACACCCACTGAGCTTAAGAACTTTAGCCGATTCAAAGTGAAATAGAAAACAGTACTATCATGACGGCTATTTTGCTTGAGTTTATATGATTGTGGCATGTAACAGAGTTGGTTATTTATTCTTATATTACTAAAAAAGCAGTGAGCTTGGGAAACGTAGCAAACTAGCCGCTCCCCAATCTCCCAGCTGGAGATGTGTGCGTGCGGCGCCGGCCGGCTTACGTCACTTTAGCGTTCCTATTGGTGGTAAACAGAAAAAAGCCCTTGAAGTAGTTCTCGGAGGAGCTCCTCAGTGGGCAGCTCCTCTCAGGGAGTCCCCAGAACGGTTTGGTCCGAATCGCCTACGTATATTAAAATGAGTCTGCATGTGACATAGGAAGGGGAGCCAAATCTGAATGGCTCGTTTAATCACGTTTTCTGATCTAGGCAGCCCACAAAAAACTGACTGGGTTGTCTTATTTCACAGTTTGTGGGTTGGTAGACACTCCAGATACCCAAATGTATGTGCACAAGCACTGACAAAATGAGCTTTTCATGATATGTCCTCTTTAAAATAGATGCAGGATAATTCCAGCAATGCAAAACCAACAAAAAAATCCTTTGATTTTAAGAAATCAGTCAAATTGAATGTCTTGTCTGTGTTATTTCATGTGGCATGAATCATAAGATATGCCATTTAGAGGATGATTATATGTGACAGTTGCACAAATGAAGATGGCGCACCGAATCATTAATGAGAGGTGGATCAGAACGTGCAGCATGTGATCTTTTTTTGCTTCTCTCATCTTAATTGGCTCTGCATGAGTCTGCAGTGGGTAAAGCTCGTCTGTGTCCTTTGCAGTGCTGGTGCACAGAACGAGCTCATGAGATTGACTGTCTATGTGCTTCCCCTGAATCACACATTGAGTTGGTATAAATCTGTTAGGTGTTCATGTCCTCTGTATACCTGTGTAGTTTATATCTGGTTTGCCCTGATTCAGGTAACCTAGCGGAAAGGTATTCTTCAATATTCACCCCAGCTAGGTTTCAAAACACTCAAAATCACCCTCAATAAGAAAAGTTAAGACAGCAATGAAGTCTGCAAAGGGCCTGGGGACCAGAGTTTCTGGCAGAATCTGCTAAAATGAGGATCAGAGTACCCTGAGTGTTCATTTCCTCCCCTCTCTTAAGGCCTAGAGAAAGGGCGTCGTCGCACTCTGATTGGTCGAGAGGCTAAATGCACCAAGCTGCTCTCAACTCTTAATTAGGAGTCATTCCTCACACCCTGCTCAACAGGTGATCTGAATAACCTCCAATCAACTCAGGGGAACTGTGACATTCAGCTAAAACGAATTCAGAAAAAAGGGAAATGACAGAATGACGGACTGCTACAACTCTACTATACTTCTAACCTAAATCTCATTAATGATGTCAGTGGCTTTTAATTGACAATATTCAGATTTTTCTTACCACTGCTATAAAATATGTAATGTACTATATTTACAGTGGTACAAAATGAAAGGCTACTATAATAGGCTACTATATTTATTCACTAGGGTTGAGTGAGTTCAGCACTAGTGTTGCTCTGCTGTGTTTAATAAAGCTAGGGTTGGTAATGTTGAGAAACTACCAAGAGTACCCTAGATTTTAAAAATTATCCAACCGAAAAACCGAGCCCAGTGTTGCCAACTCTTTTCCAATGAAAGTGACTAGGATCACTCCCGGCGGCATGGACGGACCCGCCCACTGAGTCACCTGTGACCACCCTGGACACGCCTCCGTCCCCAAAGACCGACTGGTTAAATGTAGTGGATATTACACGAACACAGTGTTGCCAACTTGGTGACTTTCTCGCTGGATTTAGCGACTTTTCAGACCCTTTTAGTGATTTGCTGCTCAGAGTAAACTCAGTCACCGGCTCCCCCTCCCTCTTCTCTCTCACTGTGCACATGCAGGCAGGAGTGAGAAGGTTACGGGCATTTGTGTCGCGTGGTCATTTTGTCAGGGCTTATTAACCCTGAACGTTTTGAGTATAATCCCAAAAGTAATTTTTAATGTAAGCGAATGTGAAGCTCGAATGTGAGATAGGCTACTCCTCGTAACATAACAGCCTGTCAAAAATAATATAAATGCAGGTCTCCAAACTAACTCTAACACAAGTTACAGTAGAAAGAGCATAATTATTTTTATATCACAATTCACTATTAATCTGGAAAGTAAACACCAGTTTTTGAGGTACACATTAATTTGTTTTAATTAGCCTATTAAGACGTGTAGCCTACTTTGAATGTAAATATGGTGCCAGAGTGCATAAAAAGCCTCAAAATAGAGCTTGTTTACCAAAAAAGAAATTTTGGGGGAGGATCCTCCAGAACCCCTCTACAGAGGTCCAGCCCCAATGTTTACGTCATGTTTACTTGTATCACTCTGCTGGTCTGAAACCGCGTCCACATCTTGGCAGCACCACAGAAAATAGCTGTGTTCCATTTCCTTGGCTATAGCCAGGTGGGCTGCGTTCCCAGTGACCTGCTGAATATAGAAAGTGTCAGGGACTTCACCTATGTTGTTTCCAGATCAGTGTGACGCATATATGCTACATATAGATAGGGAGGATGTGCTTATAATTGTATAATCAGCCTGATCAATACAGTCACGTGCCGGCGTGTAAACTATTATGTTTACACTGGGCCTGCTCACGGAAATGAAATGCCCGTCCACAGATTTATGTCTCCCGCCGGGTCTGCCTAGCAGCATTAGCTCCAAAAGTCCCTAAATCTAGCAAGAAAGTCACCAAGTCTGCAACACTGGCATCCATTTAGGCCTCCCTCTAAAGCCACTCCCCCAAAATTATCATTGTGAATGTAAACAAGAAACATGGTTATTGTTAGTACTTATAGCTGTGAAGCTAGCAGCTTGTGGAAGACGCGCAATAAGTGCACAGGCAGAGTGAGCGCAGGACGGTCTACCTGTCTGTCCTGCAACAACCACAAATACCAGATTTCTCCTTTTTTTTCAACAAATATAACAACAAATGTTTCTAAAATCTTTACCAACCCTACCTTTAAGGGAAGCACAGGTCATAAGTTACGTATGAACAGGAACACAATGCGTAGGACTGTTCCCATGGTTACCTACAGTTTGATAGACACTAGCTGTGTTCAAAATCACTCCCTTGACTCACTCACTATTCCCCACTTAGTAGTCAACACTCACTGATTGATTTTCCATAACCCCACTCTGTGTTTAAAGCCAGGAGAAGAAGTTCTCTCAAAGCACTGCACGGTCTTATCTGCAGGTCAAGTGAGCCCAAAATTACATTTGATCCGATAGCCTGTAATCTTGTCAGTGTTCGCCATGTTGCATGTCTCCTACCATCCCCGTGAGTCAGCTGACCCCTGGAATCCAAAAGGAGATCCGTTGCAAGAAAGAAGCTCTAAAGGTCACGTGTGTTACGTGTGCACACCGCTGAGCTTAAACACATTAAAGCCTGCGTGCAGCAGAAGGCTGGCATCGCTGGCGTATCGTAGCGAGATGTCCGCCTCCCTCTTTCACCATCACAACCATCCATTTCCTGTTTCCCCTACTGCCAATAGCAAAGCCCCGGCCATCGCTTCACTTCCACTTCTTCTTCTTCCCTGTCCTCGGCCCTGGTTCATCATCCCCGTCACACGCTGGCACACGTCTCAGCCAGACTGATCCTGAATCATCTTTCCAGTCAGTATGAATTATAAATGGTAATTGTAATCTGGCTGATGATTCGCAGATCAGTAATCCTCTTCTCTGAGACATTAGCAGCTATGCCGACTGTAAATAGAGGAGGTAAGTCCTTCGCATTATTGAATTAGCAGCCTCAACTCAGCAGGGAAGCTGGAGACGCCGCGTGGCTGACATGAGCTCACGCTTGCTGCGGCCGTCATTTAAGTAGCTGAAGCTCTGCAGCGCACAGTTTGATTCACATATTATAGACTGCATCATTTCACATCATCTCTCATTCCTGTTAAAATAAGCCAGCAGATGTAAGCCGGCATCTGGCAGGTTGTAACATTAGAAGAGCTTTGCATCATTTTAAGTGGAGTTGAAACGGTAGGCTGCGATGATATGGACAAACTCTGCTCTTCAGCTCCTCCGCTGACCGGCCTCTAATGTGAATTTAATCAGCTGAGACAATGAGGAGGGCTTGAAAGAAGCAAGGCGTCCGTTTTCATTTCTCACTAAGGGCGGTGAATTTAATCAATCCTGTTTTCCCTTTTAATATTCACGCATTTTGTCTGCCACTGAAATTCCACATCACACTATGCTTGAAAGTGATTAGATCCAGTATAATTACACATCAGATGTTGCTCTTAGTGCTGTGATTCTGCTGTTCTCTTAGAAATTGACACCTCCCTGATTGTAAAATTATATTCAGCGCCGTTACTCCCACCTTGTCTCACTCTTACCTGTCTTCACACTCACCTTCTTTTCCTTTTTTTTCCCCCGCCCTCTAACACACCCACGTTCATCTGTTCCTTGCCTACAGGGGTCCTCTGGTGCAGGCAACCAAAGCTGCTGCCGGCGTGAAAAAGTACGACCTCAGCAAGTGGAAGTATGCTGAGTTGCGAGATGTCATCAATACTTCCTGTGGTGAGAAATCCCGTGCATGATAAACTAAACAGAGTGTGTGTGTTGCACTGAACCGGACGTTACAAACCAGTGGGCCACTCCGGGGTCTGGAAAGTGAAGCCAATGCAGGAGTAAACTAATTTCTAATAGCCAGCAGGGGGCGACTCCTCTGGTTGCAAAAATAAAAATCTAGTTGTATAGAAGTCTATGAGAAAATGAGCCCACTTCTCACTTGATTTATTACCTCAGTAAACATTGTAAACATGAGTTTATGGTCTCAATCGCTAGTTTCAAGTCTTTTTCAATACAGCATGATGTTCATTTAGTTAATTATGGTCCCATTTAGAGTCAAGTAGACCATAAAGCAGGGTATGCTTTAGGGCGTGGCTACCTTGTGATTGACAGGTCTCTACCACGGCGTTGTCCAGTCTAGGAGTTGTCCGCGTTTTCGTTGTACAACTTAAACCCTTTCACAGTGTGTTTTCAGTTCATGAGTAAGTAAACTATGACCTTTTTGGTCGCCTAAAATGTTTTATTCTGCGTTTGGTTGTACTTAGCTCCACCCTCTCGTGTCACTTCTGGTTCCAAAAAACCAAGATGGTGTCGGCCATAAACCAAGATAGCGATGGCCAAAACAAAGAATGTATGTTGCCAAGAAGTGAAAGTCAATTGTTTGTTGCATTGCAACGTCAGCGTCCAGCATCAAAGCTACGCTTTCGCCATTTTGGACTGAAAGCGCCTACCGGACGGCAGTAAAACGTCCGCCTAAAGGGTGCCGTACAAAAGTAAAACAAAATAATTTCTATAATATTGTCATATTCGACCGAAAATGGCCTGTGTTGAATAATAAAATATTATATATATAATAAGTGTTTTCAGTCCAAAATGGCGGCAGCAGCTGTTCTAAAAAAAAAAACACAGGAGTTTCGTCTCTTTGCTTCTATACTCTTTGGCCAAAATGTCAAACTCGAGGCTTCAAAACGGCAGTCCCCAAACCAATGAGTGACGTCACGTTCACTACGTCCACTTCTTATATACAGTCTATGATACAAACAGATCAAGTTGGTAGTGCTCTTAGTGAAATAAGTGATACTAACTATTTTCCCTCCTTCATTCAAAATGTACTTACAGTTTTCAGCCCCCAACATTAAATAATTCAGCAGCAGCTCATGTTTTGGCACTTTTGGTCCCCAAAAACGTTTTTCATCTGCACTCTGTGTCATGTTTTGTTGAATAGCGAAAGCGACCGTTAAAAAGCTGAGGCTGCAGCTGTACAGAGTGTGGACAAGAGATGTCTTGCCTGAAAAAAATCAAAAGAGCGATCCGAGGATGTTTCCCACAGCTGCTGCGACTCATCAGCATGCGTTTTATTGGTGGAGAGAGGAAATTATCACCATTACTGCTGCCCTTCCTAGTCATTCCCAGCCAACCCTCTCCTCAGTCAGCGTGAAAAGCAGATGCCTTTGTGCCTCCACACTTGTCGACGCCTTTTCTAATTGCCACTGTATACAGTGCTCTGATCAGTGTGTGGGACTCTGATATCCCCTGTGGGATTCCAAGGACATCTGGCTAATTTGTGGAACCCATTTGCTGTGGTGGTGATACCAAAAAGCTGTGTTTGAAATCTAACTGATTATAGCCTTATGTTGACTAAAAGCACTGTACGCTGTAATGTTTGCTTAGTATTTCATTATAGGGACGAAAACACAGTGCTAAACTCCTCATTATACTGTGTTATAGTTTATCATCAAAATTAAACATGCTGTCGTCTCGCTTTATTCCCTAAATGTAGTGGTATTTGAGGTTGTTTCCAGTTTCTTTATATATGATTCATCCATGGCTTCAAAATCACAACACCAAATATTACAAACTACTTTATACTTCTACTCCTACTACTACATTTCAGAGGGAAATATTGTACTTTTTACTCCATTGCATTTATTAGATAACTTTAGTCCTGGTCCTAGTTACTTTTAAGAGTAATATTTGACATATACACATATGACAAGCTTACATATAAATATGGAAAATACAATATATTGCGTAAGATTAAACCAGTGGTTTCCAACCTTATGAGGTAAATATCACTACATTTTAAGGGGTCTCAAACCAAAAAGGTCAAGAACCACGGGACTAAATGATTAACTGAATAATCAAAGAAATAAAGGACATTTTAATCAACAATAATGGTAAGTTGCGATGCATAAACACAGGATTTATAATATGACAAAAAGCAAAAGCTAAAGATATTTCGGCTTCTGATTATTACATTTTTGTACATTTTTTCTTCTGTAATTCAAGTTCAAGACCTTTAATTGTCCCCAAGGGGCAATTGGTTTTGCCGTAAACTTGAAAGTTCAATACTAAATCAACCCCTTTAACATTTTTAAATAAATAAAATAATATAATTTCTTTGGACGCATCTGGAATTGTTAATTTCAAGCTCTTAAAATCAAATTTGTCCAGGGGTTGGACTTTATGTCCAGTGACAGAGACCAGTCAACATGAATACTTGAGATGGAAGTCATACTTGTATGTTTCATCAGTCTTTGCTTGTTGCATTTCTTTGAGTACTCACTGTTGTCATGATGTTTGGACAGACATCGAGCTGCTGGCGGCCTGCAGGGAGGAGTTCCACCGCCGTCTGAAGGTCTACCACGCGTGGAAGTCCAAGAACAAGAAACGTACCGATGACGGAAGCGATCAGAGGGCTCCGAAATCTGTCACCGACTACGGTTAGCAGAGAGATTATTCCCTGTATCACCCTTTTGCTCTATCTTTATATTCACAAACACAGCAAAATAAACATACCGTACATTTCACACATGCACACCTCATCCCAGGCACATTAAGTTACAGGTGACGAGTGTTTAGTTTCTCCACTTTTCACCTCTCGCTGTCATCGGCAGGAAATAATGACCCGCACACAAATAACCTGCCTGTGTTTCCTAACATTCAATTAGCCGACGAGATGCCAAGGCCTGAAAATGCAGCCGCCTTCCGTCTGGCTCTGTCAGAAATATTTGTTCTAATTAGCAGAGAAAGTGCCAGCCATGCTTCGTCGGGTTCAGTAGCTGCTGGTGTGACAGCTCGCTGCTCTGCTCGTTTCATTCTCAACTCAACCGAGCATGGGCTGTACCACAAACACACACGCACACACAGAAATGTTATTTAGCTGCTTTAAGGCTTACCGGTGCTCTGCATTTCCCTTCATCTTAAAAAACAAATATTAAGGTTGATGGGGGAATGGGAACATTAGATTCACCGTTGCTTTGACTTTCACTATATTTACCCGCCTTTCTCTTTTGATATGATAGCTCCTGAAAGCCGTACTGGCTGCGCTTTGTTTGCCTCGTACTTGGATCCTGTTCTTGGCCTCTGCTGATGCAGCAGGGGTCTTACCAAGGCCATTTCATAAAAAGGCTAAAAGCTGCTTTCCCATGTGATATTTACAGGACTTCCTGGGTCCTTTTTGATCTTGTATGTTTCGAAAGCTTTATACTTTGTTTTCTGCCACACTCAGCTGGTTCTGTGCTGTTAGCAAAACACGGAAAAACAGTATTATATGGTTATTTAAGACCAGATGCTTTGTTGTGAATGCTACTCTGGAAATAAATAACTTAATGTTCACACTGCAGCTGAACAGAACCCGGCTCCTCCGATGACGGCCCAGCATCAGGAGGTGGCCATGAACCGCCAGCAGCGGTATTTCCGCATCCCTTTCATCCGGCCCGCAGACCAGTACAAAGACCCGCAGAATAAGAAGAAGGGCTGGTGGTACGCCCACTTCGACGGGCCCTGGATCGCCAGACAGATGGAGCTTCACCCAGACAAACGGCCTATCGTGTTGGTCGCAGGTGAGTCGACAGCTTTTGCTTTTTATGTTCAAAGTTTTCATTGGCACAAAAGGTGCAGTACAACAGTACAACTATAAAGGGACTGGTATTTTACATATTTTGCAACAATGTTATCCTATACTCATATTTCCTAACCCCCCCATTCCTCTTTGAAGTGACTGAGATAGTGTGGTACACATGGAAGATTTGGCAACTTAAACATGGAATAATATTAGGTAATCACAAATAAATAAATAATTAATAATAAAATAAATAAATTGAAAAGAAAAAGAAATAGATAAAAGAAATAATAAATAATAATAATAAAATAATCAAAAAGAAAATAAATAAATAAAATCATAATAATACAGACACTGAAACAAGCATTAAAAAAGAGTAGCTTTAGCTTTTTGTTGTATTCTCAGGTCATGGATTGTTGAATTTGAAGGATTTTTGAAGACCTGAATCGTAAAAGTATCTAGTAATTCACAAGGAAAATGCAAAAATCAAGAAAAGTCAAAGAAATTTACATAAAACATACTTTTGTGTAACAGAAATATTTTCTTTTGTATCTTTAGTTATCTTTTGAGGGTTCCCAATCCTCAGACACGGCCAATTTAGTCTATAAAATGTTAGAAAAGAGTAAAAAAAAAATACCCTACAATCACTTTTTTCAAATCTGACAGTCCAAATCCAAATAATTTATAAATACATATAAATTTAGATTTATCATTTACTTATTTGCATTGTTATACAGTATATTGTATGTCTTTAATGCACATATTTGTACGTATATCTTATATACTAATTTCTTATTCTTCTCTACATATATTGTTATATATTGTCGAATTATGTACATAATTTACACGTTACTTTATTTCTATTTTCTTACATTTCTTTATGTTTATTTAAGAGAAACTATAACGTCCCAATGTCACCCTGGGGATCAATAAAGTATTTCTGATTCTGAAATCAAAGGAAAGCAGCTAAATTTGAGATTATGTCAATCAAATAATTGTTTTAGCACAATTTGATATGCTTTGTATACAGGAGTTTGGTGAGTAAATGTTCAGTAAATGGATGACACAAGTACACATCCTTTCAATAAACCTCCGTCCTCATTCGTCCACCACTCAGGGAAAGACGACATGGAGATGTGCGAGCTGAGTCTGGAGGAGACGGGTCTGACCAGGAAGAGGGGTGCGGAGGTCCTGCCCCGGCAGTTTGAAGAGATCTGGGAACGCTGCGACGGAATTCAGTACCTCAAGAAAGCCATCGAGAACAAGCAGGCCCGCCCCACGTACGCCACCGCCATGCTTCAGAGTCTCCTCAAGTGAACCACAGCAGCAAGATAAGCATCCTGAAACATGACACTGATACACAGACCCACAAACATAAACATGCACATTCAAGAAGGGCGACGCGGTGTAGCTGTGGTTTGAGGGATGAAGAGAAGTAACCACGGAGAAAGATGCTCCCTATACAATCTCACTGTAGGCACTCTGTTTCATCTCCTTTTTAAATACCTTGCTTTGTTTCCACTTTTTATATCTTTTATTTTGCAGTGTGACACCTTATTGGTGTAGCGTTAGCATTTCAGACTTCTTCTCAATCTATGCTTGAATGGAATATCCCACCGTGAGGCCTTAAATTACAAAATCACTGCACTACAACCAGGAAGTCTTAATATTGGTGCGTAGCTATTAACCTGAAACCTTAATGGTCTGAAATAGGGACAATAAATTAGACGTTTGAAGAAAATATGTATATGTAATAGCATCTAACTATATATATATAAGATATGTAAGGGATAATGTACAGAGAGACGGTCATTATTATGAAATAAACAAAGATAAACGAAGATAGTGTAATGCGGCACCCTGACGCAAAGTGGAGGGGTTTATTTCAAAACAATGACCCGCTAGCTGTACATTATCCCGCTTATTACACGGCTACTTACTTAAGAGATCAATAATTTGACACAAAAACGGTCCGCCAGAGTCCGACATCACAACTGCGCCCATAGCAACGGTCTGTTATACATAGCAACGACATGTTATAAAGCAATAACAGACCGTAGAACGCTGTCAGAATTGAGTATATACTTATATATACATGATATACATATATATATACATATATTTAAGATATATGTACTGTATATGTATATATATATATACATATATATATATAGATAAACAGATAAATACATATATATATATATAGTATACAAGTTATTATATTTCAGTCATCTATTACAAGTTTACTAAAAAACAAAGGGACAATCATGTGATGGCGAAACATTCATACGTTTTTCATGACTGCGCACAAAACAATTCCATATAGTCATAGAATGTATTTTTTAATAATTATTAATTAATTTAAAGAAGTGCTGGGTTAAATCATTGGAGTTTCGTCTTTTTATCCATCTTTTATTTTCCTGCTGCGAATACAACTGTCAACTGTTAAAATTCTTGGAAAGTGAATCTTTTTTCCTTTTTTTTGTATTGTTGTTCATTTGTTACTCAAGTTAGTTTTCATGTTTGCAGTTTTGTGGGTCTGGGGTTGTTTTACAGACAATAATGTAATGTGTGTGTGTGTGTGTGTTATGTGCGTTTATTCATGTAATGTTTTATTAAGCTGATTACTTGACTCCTGTGCTGGTTAGATCAGGAACATTGCAGTCATCTCATTGGACAATCACCTTTGTTTAGGTTCGCACCTATTTACTGGAAGATACAGCAGCCGACTGTAACTTATGATTCAAATTTAGATCTGATTGTTTGTTGGCCTTTCGCACTGGAGTACTGTAGACAATAAATATATGAACCCATGTTCCTGGTTGCTTCTTCTTGCTAAGTTAACGTAGATAACCGACGAGTGAGAACGGGTTAATTCAGTAGTCAGTGCTCAGTAAGTGGATGTGACATCCTGATGGTATCAGCAGCTAACAAGATTAGTGTGTAGATTAATTAAACAACAAAGGCTAATGTGCTGCTGATGTCGTCACTGAGCTGAGGCTCGCTCCCATTAAGTGATCAAGTGGATTAAAACAGAGTTAAAGAAACAGTGTGTCACATTTCAGGGGATCTATTAGCAGAAATAGAATATAATATTCATAACTACGTTTTCATTAGTGTATAATCACCAGTTAGACATCTTTGAGCAGTCGAAAAGAAAAAAAAAACGTCACATTTTTAATGCAAAAAACATTTTATTCTTTGCTTTTAAATGCAAAATGTGTAAAAAAAAAAATCAAAATCTCAGAAAACAAATGATTAGTTGTTGTAGAGTTGTTTTGAATAAGACAGACTGATAAATACAGCTCAGCAGCCAATATTTCTATAAACCAGTGGTTCCCAACCTATTTTCCTCATCACCCTTAAAACAAACAAAATCCTCAATTTGAATAAAGTGATTCTGAGAATTAAATGAGTCTTTTTTTTTTTTTATTAAATCAGCTTTCTTTAATGAATAGAACTCGTCGGTTTCGTCAACATAAATAAAGTGTCTTGACGTGAATGCAGATACATCAGTATGATCTTTATTTTTGTAATGTCTTAATTAGTTTACTATAATAGCGTAATAGACTTTCTGTTATTGTGGTTAAATAAATGTAGTTTATGGTGTTGTTAGATTGCTGCTAGATCGCCCCGTAGGGCTGACCCGAATGCTTCGAAGCTTCGACCGTTGCCATGGTAATCGACCTCCAACTCAGTATTCGACTGCTTCGTTTTTTGTTTTTTTTATATATATATATAACTATGTAATAATAATAGATACATCTCAAAATAGCCCATGAAATAATGAATAATCCCACAACATTATTCATATTCAACATTAATTATTATTAGTTATTCTCAGACAAATATCTCTGTTTATTGTGTGTAGCGGTGCATGAGTGTACAGTAGTGCGGCAGCGGTACTGTCCTGAAGCTTTGAATACTTTCGAATATTTCTCACCGAAGTTTCAAAGCGCAAAAATGGTAATCAAGACAGCCCTAGTTAGGATCATGCATGTACTTATGAAAACAAATCCCTGAAAATTGGAGAAATTTAATTTCCTTATTTAATTATAGACCTCCAAGCAGCGGCAATGTTGTTTTTGAAAGGCTAAACACTGACAAATATGGATTGAAGCTGAATATTTTGTTAGATTTTGCGACTAAGTTGCAAAAAATAAATATCTTTTTAAATAGTTTTATATACAGACTTTTGTATAAATTATCCAGTAAGTGTGTTATTATGATTATTTTAGTTATACATGAGCAAATCTAATTTTGACAAACTCAGAGCAGACAAATCCTGGCGCACGCCCTGTGATCTTTGGCGCCCGGACCCTAGGTTGGGAACCACTGCTACAAACAACATGTCATGACCCAAGTCAACAGCTTATACATTCATTCTCTTTTTGGGACACAACAACGGTAAAGTATAGCATGTACAGACTAAACTTAGAGATACCACCATAGTGTATCAGTTTGTAAATAATAAATACCTCATTGTGAGGAAAGAACAACCTTTGCCAAGGGTATACAGGAAATGTTCCTACCATTCAATATATAGAATAAATATTAGGTTCCGCTTTAACATCCATAGCTCTCCGTCTAACAAGATCACTATGAACAATTAATCTCAACACTTTTAACACCATTTCACTGTGTCTACCATCTGCACCATAGCATCCCATATACAGTTAAACAGCAACTTTGACTACCTCGTGTCTCGCTGTGTTGGCTTCTCCTCAGACGAACGAGGTGCCATCAAAGAACTGTTACTTCAAAACATTCGTTATCCGATGCCCTTAAAAGACAGCATGCTCCATATTCATTCGGCGGTCGCCATGTCTACAAGAGACAAGAGGGAGAATGAAAAATAGCTTATTTCAGGTGGAATTATTAAAAAAATTAAGTAAGAAAAACCTTGTTACTTTATCTACAAGCTATTCGCTTTGTATGAATCAATCAAATATTTACTTGAACTCAAGAAAGGGACTATCTTTCATTGCAGAAGCACGGATCAACAATGAGACTTCACTACATGGAAATCATTTCGAGGTTAATATTTGATCATTTTCCCATGATTTCTTTTTAGATCACGTTGTTTAAATGCTGGAAATGTCTAAATTGATTTGGTTTGTAAGTGAAATATAAGCAAGGGCTACATCGTGCACAGGTGTTTTACCTTTGTACGCATCATAGAGCTGTAAAATATTGATGTAAAGGTTATCAGCAACACTTGAATGTCTAAAGTACGAGGTATCTGAAGGTACTTTATTGTCCCACGTTCTGAATATGTTTCATCATAACATTAAAAAAAAGTCCCCACGTGTTCTCCCTTTTACTTTTCTGGTAGGAGTTTATCTTTGCATCCTTAAATCTACAAAATGAACAATCAGATTTTACTATTCGGTCCTCACCTCATTGTGTGGTATACAGTGATGGAAGTCCACCATCTCTGAGACTAACTTTTCTGATCTTGTTGTGTAGAGTCGTCTGGGGATCTGTGGAGACAGAGAGGAAACAGTGTTTACAGTGTGCTTCATTAATATATCATAGAACCAGAGGCAATGTGAACGAAAGCGGGCAACAAAACCAATACAAGGATCTGCCAGAAAGAGATCTACAAGGAGATTTTATCTACAGCTGCTACTGCAGAGCTCAGTGTTAAAACTATACACCTTTATTGGAGGATAGTGTGTAGCTTAAAAGTTGTAAAAATGTGTTTGATTCTGTGAATCAAGGCCTTTAAACAACTACCGAAGGTACCAGAGGACATTGATCTACATTTAATTACCATTAAAGCCACACTGGACAGTGTTAAAGTCAGTGGTTCTCAACCTTTTCAAGTCGCGACCCCCCCAGAATAATCAGGTTGGATGCACACTTTGACTCTCTTAAACACACTCAATAAAATCCATTCTAAGGCAAATTATATCACTGGTACAGGCGATGTCATGTAAAAACCATTCCCGAGTCTAAAATATGTTATTTTATTTCTAATATTTTATGATTTTCTCCGAAAACATCTGGCGACCCGTTGAAATTATCTCCCGAGGTTGAGAACCACTGGTTTAAGTAACACTAAAAGATGCATCAGACACGTTTGTCAACTTTGATGGTGAATTTAAAGTTCTGGATACAAAACGAAGATGAAACGTATGAAGGATGAGAGGAAGGAAAACAAGCCAATTATTTGCCGTGAGTTTGTTAGAGCGTATTAGTTTATATTACTGTAATTTGAGGTTAGTAGTTTAGTCATTTTGTGCACGTACAGCACGGTGTACCTCAATACTCAGATGTATGTTTTCAACTGAGGCAAAATGTTCCTGTTCAGACTGCTGGGATTGGGAAGAAGTAGAACTTGATGGATATGGCAATGTGGCCACTTGAGTTAAGACACCATCATCGTTCTCAAATAAAGGGTTCACCCTCAAAGAATTGTCAAAGGCACAGGGAGCAAGGGATGGCCTACAACGTAAAGGAGACACAATCACTGTAAAAAGCAACACCCTGAAACAAAAAAAACGGTTCAAAACATGAAGGATAAAAAAAGCCCCGTACTTACACAAAAGTTACAGCCTTTCTGGTCTTTATACATTTCTTGTTAATGAATATCAAAATGCCGATGACGGCACAAACAAAGCAGAGGCTTCCCACGAGGCAGGTTATAATTAGCGGAGGGTCTACCGGCATCGACACCAGCTCGTTGCAGTGCTCTCCGTGGTAGTGCCAGTATTTACCTACAGGGCACCTGACAGAGATGAGAAAACATATATAGGTTAGAGAGAAGCAGCCTGTAAACACAAAACTTTTTCACTTTGATAGCCAGGCGAAGAAGAAATATACATAATTAATACTTCTACCTTCAGGGAAATAGTGTAACTTTAATAAATACATCACGATGTAGTCATACATTAAATTGCCAACCAACTAAATAATATAACTGATTTTGTCTTCATAATTCCAAGCTTTCCAATTCAAACGAAACCACTTTTCTAATTAAATAACTGAATGTTCAGTGCATTAAGTCTTGCTGCAACATCCTGTTTCAACGTGAGTATATCAAACTAGGAAAGTAAGATGACTCTAATTATTGGTGTATTCAAGAAATATCGGACATCTAAGAGCTGGCTGCTGAACAGCAATAATAATTGTGAGAAACTAATGGATACATAATTGGTTGCGATTAATCGGTTTGAGTAATATTTCAAGAAAGAAAAGTCAAAATTCTCTGATTCCAGCTTCTTCAATGTGAACATTTTCTGGTTTCTTTACTCCTCTATGACAGTAAACTGAATATCTTTGAGTTGTGGACAAAACAAAGACATTTGAGGACGTCATCTTGGGCTTTGGGAAACACTGAACGACATTTTTCATTATTTTCTGACATTTTATAGACCAAACTAATTGATTAATCAAGAAAATAATTGACAATGAAAATAATCATTAGTTGCAACCCTAATTCTGACAGTATGAGAAAAAGAAGTGCTGTAACAGGAGAGACTTCAGAGACCAGGTCCAAAGCACACTGGAGCACACGGATTTAAGGCAATCAACTTTATTACAAGACTAACGTGAGTCACAGATCGGTTCGACTGTGATGAAAACGCAGTTGGCGTCGAAACGTTAGTCTTCTAATAAAGTTGATTGCCTTAAATCCGTGTGCTCCACTGTGCTTTGGACCTGGTCTCTGAAGTCTCTCCTGTTAGAAGATTGCCCTACTCTGTGAGCACCGGACAGGCCTACTATTCCTTGTGAAACGGTCGAAGCGTGTTTAACCTCCTTTCTTTACATTAAAGCATGTAAACATGTTCTCGTAGAAACCCAAAATACAAGTATGAACCTGAAAATGAGCATAATATGTCCCCTTAAACATTCATGAGGGTGAGAATGTAATGTTTTTCAGCAGTCAACTCTTAAATGTGGAATGTCGTTGAATGCACCATCAAGAAAGGGTTTAATACAGTCCATGCTTGTGCTTTCAACAGCACTATAAAGATAGTTGCAATAGTGAAATGAATGCAAAGTATTGGCTGCCAAACAAAAAGGAATTTGTAAAGACTTAAGGTATGGTCTTTAAATGTTTAACAGTAACGTACAGTCTAGTATATTCTCAGGTTAGAAATGCATAACCTTTTAAACAAGCCAAGGTCATGCTGTTTGTGTTTTCTTCCATCCGTCAGCTCTTGTGTACCTGCAGGTGGCTCCATGCCCTGGGATTATTTCACACAGGCCTCCATTCAGGCAGTAGTCCGGCTGCAGGATGCAGGTGCTCTGACACGGCAGGCCGTCCACGATGCTGTAGCCCGGATCGCACAGACACTCTGCCTCTTCAGTCCAACTGTTTACGACGCAGCGGGAAAACTCGTTGCAGGCCAGGAACTTACAGGGGTCTGCTTGGTCAGCTGAAACCATCAGAGAGGAGAGAGGAAACGGAGACGAAGAGAGAGGTGGTAGCTCATTAACATTGAATCAGTGAGAGACAGGTGGACACTGCATTAGAGAAATTAAAGGGCATTTAATAAAGGTGTGTTTAATGAGGTCACAGACTGTCATGATCTTCCAAGCAAAAACATTTATACTGCTCATCACCTACAGACTGCAGAGTGAAGATGCGTGTTATGGACTCTGACCTTGTAGCATGAACGAGCATGTCACTGCAAGAACAGATTTTTTTTCTGCACATCTGCATCCTGTAATCACATATAGGACACAACATTGATTCTACTGTATAAGCAAAGACATTTCACCTGGTTCCACCTCCAAGGAGCGACTGTCAATCTCGATGTCGAGCCGTTTAGACGCAGCGCTGCAGAAGTCTTCGAGCACACAGTGGACAGCTTCTGTGACGTTATAAGGTACCGGTTTGTCCAGTTTCATCTTGCTGTTCACCACGACGCTGCCGTTCCTGAAGTTGAGGATTTCCAGCTGCTTAAATCCGGTCAAATTGGATTGCAGATATGGCAGAAGCTGTGAGGAAGGAAGAGGAAAGTAAATTAATTTGTTTTATTTTATAGTTTATTCCACTATTTTCTTTAAATATTTCAGAGGATGTAGTGAATTTTAAAATGTTAGTTTTCTCTGCAGTTAGTGATCAGTGAGTGTTCCTGGAAAGCAACAAGCACAATTGATTTCATCTTACATTGTAAAAAGGGAATCACTCTCAATCCTAGGAGGACAAAGATTCCCACTTGGACATTTAGGTTAATGAAATGATGTCGGATTCCTGCCGGTGTCAAGTGTCAAGTAAAGATCTGTGTCCTCCCGAGAAGAAGACCGGGGCAGCAGAGACCACATTCACCTGCTGTTTTACTTCCACAACGACAGGACTGAGGTTGTCGTAGCACGGCTAGATTTTCAATTATTCAGGTCACATTTTACAGTGTGAATGCTATGAATAGTTCATAATTAAATTTTGATGCAAGCATGAAATCCTGCCATTACTGCGCTGACTGTGTAATTAGATCTAGGGTTAGGTTTATAAGCATTAGTATAAGAACACAGAACGTGCTATTTCTAGTCGATGAGGAGCCTGAGAACACATCATGAAAAGATCAGACACTTGCATGACATCAAAGCTATTGCAAGTCCAAAATAAATCTATAATATATCATGTTTAGTGAGGGCTTTTATCTCAAGTGCCTCACAGCAACATATGCATGCTATATTGTCGGTCAAGTATCTCACATCGCATTATCCCACCTACACTGCCCTACAAAGATAAAACGCAGTAACCACATAGTTGACATTGACCAGAATCTTTGACTTTATGACACCTTTTTTATCATATATGTTATTATGCCACAGAAATATAGAAGTTTGGGGGGGAAAACAGGTAAAAACCAAACTCCAGTGACGCTCCAGCAGCAAAAAGCCAACTAGTGACATAGCCTTGCATAAAATCCACACCAGAGCAGTGGCAAAGTGTCTATGCCATGCAATGTCTAAAGCTGTGATGGCCACTCGGATAGCTTAACTTTTAGCGCCAAAGTGCGGCCAGAGTACCCGCAGCCGATCAGTAATCAGAGTAAACAGTAAACATGATGACCTATGTTACAAAGAATTTCTTCCCGCCTGAAACACATGAACACGCCTCCCGGCCGCAGAAAAATTTACTTATTGCGGCAAGCTGCACCTCGCCTCGGCCTTGATTGTTTTCCAGACGATTAGACTGTTATCAAGTCATTAAATGTGTGTTATCAGTGGTTATAAGCCTCATAAACTGTGATTCCACCAAAAGTTCCCGGGACTTTTAGTCCTTGGAACTACTTCTCAAGGAACTAAAAGGTTCCTTCAGCCCACTGTTGTCTACGTTTCCAGCACGGTGTAAAGACCTATGAAAAAGCAACATGACATGGGATGAGGGCGGCTGGTGGTCACAGCGGTTAACACACTCTGCAGTTCAGTTCAGTGAGTCCGCCTGTTTCATCTAAAAAACACACTGGATTAAAAAGGTCCTAAAAAGGTCCTAAATCGTTACTAGAGTACTTCCTTGTTTACGAATGAAGCGGTACACAAGGTGAGGCCGTTGAAGCAGCGGTGCTGTGTGTGTTTCACCAATCAGCGACAGTCATCCCTGCAAACTCCACCCCAAAAGTTACGGTACTTTCAGAAAGTACAACCCCTCGACCAGGACCTTTTTGGGGGGTAAAAATGCCCCGTAAAATGTCCCCAGAACTTAATTTAGACCCTGGTCCCTGCGATTGAAACGTAATGAGTTCCTCAAAAGGTTCTTAGTTCCAGGGGAAAGTTCCTGCTGTGGAAACGGAGCTTTAGGTGTGGGTCAGTAGGGCCCTGCTTCACCCAATAGTAGGTTTTGTCATCTATCACAGATAGATAGATACTAACTTTATTGATCCAGAGGGAAATTCAAGATCACATGGTCGATCACTGAAAAAGAGGGAATAAAAGAGGACAACGCCTCTAGCGACCGTGTGCAAAAGCGGAAGTGAGGCGCTGTAGTATAGACAGCGGGAAACTCCGTAAATGGTGGAGGTTACTGACCAACAACTATGATGCTTATAGCGAGCTGATAACACACATTTAAAGGCCTGAACCAACATCTTAGTAATTTAATGTTATACCACATAAATAAGGCAGAAAATGTAATCACTGTGGAGTAAGAAAAATTAACAGATAAACTAGTCCTGTTAAAAGTTAGTTAGTCTATCTTAGCAGCCTCTGACTTCAATGGAACT
>CAKALU010061968.1:21547-59461 GCA_916700995.1 Hozukius guyotensis
CTGCAAACTCCACCCCAAAAGTTACGGTACTTTCAGAAAGTACAACCCCTCGACCAGGACCTTTTTGGGGGGTAAAAAGGCCCCGTAAAATGTCCCCAGAACTTAATTTAGACCCTGGTCCCTGCAATTGAAACGCAATGAGTTCCTCAAAAGGTTCTTAGTTCCAGGGGAAAGTTCCTGCTGTGGAAACAGGGCTTTAGGTGTGGGTCAGTAGGGCCCTGCTACACCCACTAGTAGGTTTCTATCTATCACATGGTCGATCACCAAAAAAGAGGGAATAAAAGAGGACAACAACTACCTCTAGCGACGGTGTGCAAAAGCGAATGTCAGGCGCTGCAGTATAGACGGCGCAAATGTCCGTATGGGGTGGAGGTTGGGGGTGATTTACATTTACAACATAGTAGGCGTAGTAGGCCCCTACTGACCTATAACTATGATGCTTATAGCGAGCTGATAACACACATTTAATGACATGAACCAACATCTTGGTAATTTAATGTTATACCACATAAATAAGGCAGAAAATTTAATCACTGTGGAGTAAGAAAAATTAACAGATAAACTAGTCCTGTTAAAGTTAGTCTATCTTAGCAGCCTCTGACTTCAATGGAACTAACATGATTTGATGTGGTTAAGCAAACACTAATGGACCTATAAATCACAATAAATTAACGGCAAAAAAAAGCACAGAATTAAGGCGTTACAACTTATATATCTTTTATACAGTTTAGCTAGTTGCCCTCTAGTACACAGCATCACCAACTCCTGGTTTAAAAAAAACCCATCTGTGCAGTAAAATCAAATCTATGCAGCCACATTTTAACTCATATCTTAACTTTTTCCACATTGAAAAACATTCCCACTGCAGACTCAGAGTTGCAGCTCAGATAACCGAGAAACCAATCTTTTAAGACTATGGACTCGGACTGACGACGGTGGTGATATTGAGGCGGGGAGGAAGTCAACCAGCTGAAGTAATGGACCCGCATCAATGTTCATCGATCTGAACCGCTCTCCTTCCAGCCACTCCACGTTCACTACAGGCGAGGCGAACATCAAACAGCCACAGTGTGAGAGGGAGAGATTACGATGCTCTAGCTGGCCTGGCTGTCGAGCGGGAGATAAGAGGCCTTAAGGAGCTCTGCTCTGATCGGGTTACTTCACTTATCACTGGCAGACAGTTTACCGGGGGCTAGTTCCCTACAGCTAATAGTCTCTGAGAAAGTACGAGGGTCCAACATCCCCAACAAATGGGCAACAGCCGGCAGAACAAGTGGACACACAGCTTGCTGTTTGTTCATCCATTTGTCTCAATGCAAAGTGTCAAGTACATTAGATTAGATACCAATCTGTAGCTCTGTTAACTTCCACGCAAGGTCAAAGCCGAGTTCTTTCACAACAACAAACCTCAGTGCAGTCTGTATTGTGGACGAAGGAACAATAGACATACTCCATGACACAAACACAACCATATTTTCAGTCTTTGACACAATCACATTTGCGTCTCTGAGGTTACACATGTATCTACTGGTTCTTGATTTGGAAAACCTGATCAAACATCCCTTCTCTGATGTCGGAAAAATAAAAAAAAAAGGTCAGAAAGAATATTATGTCGCCATGAAAATGTTTTTTTTTTATGATTTACCGTAGCAAATTAAGTCATTCCAACCTCCATGTCCAATTTTATTGGTTGCTTCACAAACCAGTAGGTACAGGAGTAATGGAGGCAAAGGCAAACAGGGGGAATTGCAAGCCACTGCAGGCTAATGGTTCATATATATGTATACATATGCGACAGTGAATGTACAGTATCACAAATGGGGTCCAATATCCAGCACATTATGTCCATTTAAATGGGCTGCAGAATATGTGACATTTCCGGCTATTTTTCAGTGATTTATAAATCAATCAAAGTGTCCCTTCTCTGCCTAAATAGCCCATTTAAAGGAAGATATGTTAACTATTCCTAATGGGATAGTAAGATATACGGTAAATACTTACCAGCTCAAACGTCTGACCACAATAGTTT
Source organism: Hozukius guyotensis (assembly GCA_916700995.1). Taxonomy (NCBI): domain Eukaryota; kingdom Metazoa; phylum Chordata; class Actinopteri; order Perciformes; family Sebastidae; genus Hozukius; species Hozukius guyotensis. The sequence goes on from CAKALU010061968.1 coordinate 23,577, forward strand.
TGCCAGGAAGCTAAATGCATTGATTAATGAGGAAAGCTGCAGTAACCACGGTTTGGGCAACCATTAAAGGATTGGAGATGGAGTGTTATTTTTATTGTTGTTTGGGATTTTTGCCTGTAATTGTAATTTCTGCCTATGTATCCCTACTACTTTATATTGTATTCGCTGATCCAGTGCAGACATTGTTTATTTCTATTTATGCCATGAAAACAAATTGGAAACTTAAAGGTGCTAAATGCGGTATTGGGAAGCATTTTCTATTTCCTCTCAACGGTTCTCATCATGGCGACGGCAAGCCAGCGGCTTGCAGCTACCGGTGCTAACAGTGCTAAACGTGAAACCAATGGCAAAAGTACTAACAGTGTTAACCTGAGGGGGGACCGGACGGTGGATGCTACGCAACGACTCCGTTGGCTGGGACGCCGTTTTCAGCTGTAATTGCCGTATGAGCGCAGTGCAGACTGGCGGCCGCGAGCTAGCCAGTGGGGCACGCTCACGATGTCAACAAAGCACGGAGAGGCTCGAATTACAACACACGCAGAGGGAGAGTGATTCTTTCTCTGCTCAGGTAGACATTACTCCTCTATATTAATGCTCTGAATATCGTATAAAGCACCTTTAAAAATTATTAGGAATATTAATGCATTCGGTTTCAGAATATAAAATCAAAACAAATACAATTTATAACATGAATTGTGAACTTTTCACATAACAAATCAGTGAAAATGATTGAGAAAATGATCTAACATATTATTAACTATTTATCTTAACCCAGAAGGCTATATCATCAAAGAAACTCGAGCCCATCTGTAGTAGCTCGCATTCCCTCTGCTCCTTGGCATTGCAGCAAACACACAATCCAATTTGTATCGATGCACCTCCTCAGTTCGAGGCCGAGGCCTTTTACGTAACACAGAGCGCAGCTAGGGCACAAGCCTAAAAATATGTCCCCTCCGTCAACCTCGGGGTAAGCCTTGAAACTAAACAGGGATGTCAAGTGATGCTTCTCGCTTTGATGTACGCTAATAAGGTACGTGTTTTAAGAGACACAGTCCCCACCTGCTCGCCAGCAGCTAATGCAAATTAAAACTATTATTTAGAGAAACAAGAGCAACGTTACCTATTCGCCTTAACAAATAAAACATTCCAGCATTGATTAAAAATGTGCATGTACACACAAAATGCTCCAAAACGATGATCTATTTTATTTCATTGTCTTGTTGCTTACAGTAGCACATATGTCTACAACACCAGATAACCAACACAGTAAAACTACCGCAACATGCATACAGATGTAACCTGACTGATGTCGCACTAAGCAGATTGGAACCATTAATAGCACAATGTGTGTGGTGCTGGAACTGACCAGAATTACTTAAAGCTTCTTACCACAAGTCACAAACCTCTGAGTCCTACAATGACTAAGGCAGACCCGGGTCTCATGATTCAGACTACCCTGGGCTACTTTGCTCTCTACCATGTACACAGTTTTAGCAACACAAAATGCATGAAGCAGCATGACTTTCCCTTACTAAGCCTATTATCACCTCATTCTGCTCCACATTAATTCACTCTGTAAATGTATCTTTAAGGCTTCAAAACATGCACAAATACACAGGTCAACGTGGTAACACACATGTGAGCAACAAAAGTACAAAAATAAATTCTGGATTTTGTTGGTGAGAAACTAACTAGACTTACACTGTACACATAAACACAAACATATAGTCCCATAACTGATAGATAATAATGAGTGTATGCTACATTATATGATACACGGCATCTCTATAGTATATCACACCAGAGAGCTAGTCTCTTGCTAAGAGTAAGAATAGAAGATTTATACTACTCTTATTGTGTGTCCACCTAATGTAAGGCCACAGCCAGCAGCCAGTTACCTTAGCTTAGCATAAAGACTTGAAACAGGGGGAAACAGCTAGACTGGAAAATGTTCTCAGTGGCCAAACCATGGAATTACAACTTCTGGGTCCGTCACGTGACGCCATTGGGCCAAAAAAGACTGATGAAAAGATTATTTTTTTCCATTTAAATAGCCCTTATACAAATCATTAGGTCGTAAAAGCTTTAAAAAGCACTAATAGCCGAATCCAGAGTTATTTTTGTGCTGCCGTTTATGTGAATGAGCCCGAGACCGAGGCTGGATAGAGGGCTGGGGTCGGGTCTAGAAGGGAGCCTGCAAACCGTGAAATCTGATCTGAGATCTGCAAAAACTTGCAAAAACTCTTCTAACCTTTAACCATTCATTGTCACTTGGCAGTCGAGCCATTTAGGCTTCATGAGCCACTGAGCAACTTTCATAGGAATGAACGGGGGCCCCGGCTCCAACGCTGTATCCAGTTCTCTTTATACATCCATAGTTCGGACTACGGAGCCTCCATGTTGTTGTTTCATAAATATAGGCGCAACTCAATCTATTCCGTGCACTTGCAGTGCAAAAGCTCAGAAAAATTGACCTTGTTCCGAAGAAAAAGGACGTTGGTTTTTCGTGAAAGTACTCATGATAAAAACAACAGTTTGAAAAAATATATTGACAAAAAAACAAAACACTGCCGGTGTGTGAAGGCCTTTAGAGGTGCTGGTAGGCACATTTTGTTACGTTTGGACGGAGCTATGCTAACTGTTTCCAGTCTTTATGCTCAGCTAATCTAACTGACTGCTGGCTCCAGCTACATGTTGAATGGACAGAAATGAGAGCGGTATCAATACTCTCATCTGTTGTACTATTCTTTTAGACCATTTTTGCATGTTTACCTCCTTACATTTCCACTTAATAGCAGAAGCCTCTTTTGATTCTATAGCCCAGAGCTTTGGACAAATCCCTTACAGACACAAATTGAACAAAATGACTGAAATATGAGTCAAACAGAATCGAAACAGTCCCTGAAAAAGCCAAAACGTTAGCACAGTTCAAAAGGCACAACACACACAAGAACAAGCTCCCCAACATTAGAACTCACAGATAAAACCAACAGACATGAGCAGCTGCAGCAGGAAGGTCTAACGTCTAATATGAGGACAAAAGCAAAGCTGCAAACTAAAGCTGAGTACTTCAGAGATGTTAGGTGCTTTCAGATTGTTAGATACTGCATTTCGAAAAGGTTAGTTAAGAAAATAGAAAGGTCATGCTCTCTCTGAGGCATCGGAGATGTAGTTCCAATATGGAAAAAAAAATACCGGTATGGAGGCTAAAGTCTTCTGTCTCCCAGGCCCAGATTTACTGGAAGCTCCAGGGTTTGGCGAGTTTCTGGACCCAGAGTGCTGTGTCTGAGTGAAACAGAATCATTTCTTTATACTGTTATTATACACAATGGCTCAAATTAAAGCATTAGCATACTGCAGATTTGATCAAGAATTTGGCGTCACGTTTAACACTTTTATAAAAAATTAAATTTGTTGAAGAAAAAATATAAATTTATTATAATTTACTGCTCATTTTAGGATTTTAAAAAAAATATGAGGATAAGGCTTGCTACAAAGTGCATCCTCACTTGCGCAGGACAACAAGATTAAGCACCAACTTGGGGCTACTGTAAAATACTTCTACTCTAACTAAAATATCATCTAAAACAAAAGTTTAACAGTATATATTGCACAAATGTACTTTTATCACACATTTCAGCTCGGACTACGAAAGCAAATATGAGAATGAAGCATGCAAAAGCATGATATCCAGCGCAAAAGCTTGTGTACCTACCAGCTCAAGAAAGGTATTCTCCAGTGATTTATACTCTGAGGAGCTCTTGTTGAACAGGCCATCAGAAAACATCATGTTAGTGACCCTCAAGCTAAAGAAAACCACTAACTCTTTGCCGTTATCCACGGCGGTAATCAGAGGGGTGCTGACTTGTCTCATGGCCGGTGCAGCCGTGGATTCGTACGGGCGATCGTCCGACTCGGAGGGGAATCCACTACCGCTCTCTACTTCCAGAGGTTCGGTCACTTCCGCCTCCGTCTCCATCCCGTTCTGACTTGATCCTACATCCTTTTCAACGTTTGACATCTCAGGAGGCGGGTCTGTTGAGACCGGGGTCGCTCCACTATGCCCTCCACTAGACTCATCTCTCTCCTCGGGGGCTTCGCCGCTCTCTGCAGGGGATGGCAAAGACTCCACATCCGTTTCTGGTTCAATGCCTTGGAGATCCTCCTCATGAGATGATAGTGTAGAGACTGGGACTGCTGCTTCTATGACCGGTATCTCAGTAACTGGGGGATCTGTAGACTCTGGCAGGTCCAGGTTAACTTCAACAGGTGGATTAGGTGTATCAGTGATTACTTCTTCTGGTTGGAAGTCTGGAGTTGCTAAGGGAAGGTCCTCATTCTGTTGCTCTGGATGTTCCCCACTGACCACATCGGCTGGTTCAGGTTCTTGTAAGATAAAACATATCAGAAAATAAGTTTTATGACCAGAAGGAGTTATTTTGTGTATGAAAGAAATATACAGGTACTGTACACTAATTGTTACATACACTCATGCATCATGTTACTAGGGCTGTGCCAAGTAGTTAAAAGTGTCATTCATAACATTAACACTCAAATTCTAACTCAATATTCGAATGCTGCGCAGCTATTTCTTTTTCTTAACCGTGGTATTTCTGCACAGTTGCAGATGAACATTGGGCTAAACTAATGTGTTTCCCCTATATTCACCTCTCATTAATATCCTCTGCTCTCTCATGTCAAACTAGCTTGTCGAGAAGGAGGCTAAATAACGCTCCAAACTTACTCTAAATTTTGGCGAGGAAAAACTGTCATGGCCATTTTCAAAGGGGGCCCTTGACCTCTGACTTCAAGATATGTGAATGAAAATGGGCTCTATGGGTACCCACGAGTCTCCCCTTTACAGACATGCCCACTTTATGATAATCGCATGCAGTTTGGGGCAAGTCATAGTCAAGTCAGCACACTGACACACTGACAGCTGTTGATGCCTGTTGGGCTTCCGTTTGCCATGTTATGATTTGAGCATATTTTTTATCCTAAATGCAGTACCTGTGAGGGTTTCTGGACAATATTTGTCATTGTTTTGTGTTGTTAATTGATTTACAGTAATAAATATATACATACATTTGCATAAAGCAAGCATATTTGTCCACTCCCATGTTGATAGTATTGGTATAGCATTAAATACTTAAGAAATCTCCCTTTAAGGTACATTTTGAACAGTTAAAAAATGTGCAATTAATTTGCAATTAATTGCAATTAATTATGGACAATCATGCGATTAATCACAATTAAATATTTAAGCAATTGACAGCCCTAATTATACTATTTGTAGAACTACATTCCAGTGGGGGCTGCATAGGATGCTTCCGACTCATGTTATCCAAACATTTACAATGACTCCAGAGAGTTGTAAAGTCCAAAGTCAACGAAATATTCTGCTTCAATTCATATTTGTTGGCGTTTAGCCTTTCAAAAACAAGATTTTCACCACGGCCAAAAAACTGTTTGCTCTCCCGCTTGCTGCAGAGGGAGACTGGAAGCAGAGGGAAACAGCTAGCCTGTCATCACAGAGGTTGCTAGGTGACATGCGTCTCTGCTAGTTACACATTTACCCCAAACTCAGGTTGACAAACCTGATACATTTGGTATCTTTGGAAACGCCACTCGAGTTTAAGATGAAGTTCTGCAGGTTCGAACAAAGTTTGGCTGCACAGCGTGAGTTTGTAATGACTCGACCACCAGCAGGCTGCTGCTTGTTAATGGGTTTTAATATGATGTATTGCATCAGCAGGGAGCATCTCCATGCGCAAAACCAAACCATCGAGTCTAATTGAACTGTCATTTCCTATGAGAGGTGAGTTTTTTGTGCAGATATGAGTTAGCAAAAGAAAAAAAATATAGGTCACTCTTTATATGGACAGTCCATTTCTGTTATTCACTATCAAGTGAATTGAATGTGTCACTAGAAAGTCTGTGGAGTGTCATGTGACACTCGCAATAGTGTAAAATTACTCTCAGGATAATTTTAGAAGTGGGGCTGGTGTTACATAATATGAAGACATACAGAAAAAAGGATAAAGAAACTTCTTCACAACCCAGTAAGCGTGGATCAAAACTAGACTAATCAAATAAAGTGTTGTTAAATGGTAAATAAAATAAAATGAAGCACACTTTAAGTTCAATCAGTTAGATTCATTTAATTCTTAATTGTTTTTCATCCACTTCCAATAAGCAACTTTCTGGCTCTTTTCTATTTTCCTACTTTTATCCAATTACTTTTAGATATTTAGTCATGTCTTTAGCATCATCCACTCAAATAAGATTAACTTCTCCTCTTATTTTTCTAGCCTGGGGATGTGCTCTTTTTATAAACCCCTATCAGCTGTTCCTGTATCTTGTGTCTCTAGACCATAACAGCATCCTCCCACTGCTTTCCCACCATCAGCAGAGTCAAGACTCGATAGCAAAGTGTGGGTTAAGTTGTGGTTCGATCCTGAGGTTCTTCCTGTTTTCTGTCAATACCTCTAAGTGGAGTCCAAACCTCAATCTAATGTTTTGCTACTCGATAAAGCGTCTCTCCTGATTGAACTTCAACATCCTGCTTTAAAAACAACATTTAACCTGAAATAGCCTTACCGTCAGTCACCTGTTCTTCGGGTTCAGCCTCACCTCCGTCGTCATGCTCAGTCGGTGGTATCTCCTCCACTTCTGGCTCTGCTTCCTCCTCCTGCTCTGTGATAGTTTCCAGTGTTGTGTCTGATGATATAATGTCACCGGTCCCCTCAGCAGCATCTTCTGATGATTCCTCCCCTACTCCTGACATTAAAGGAGTCTCATCAGTGACGGCAGAAATGCTTTCTGGGACGATGTTAGGGATAAAAGGCACAAAGGTGTGTGTTTCTGGTTTGACTGTAGAAGCTTCCAAATAGTTTTCTATCACTGCCACAGTGGGGAAGAAACTTTGGGTGGGAGCATTGTCCGCTGTGGGCGCCTGTGTGGCGTCGTCCCCGGATACGGCGCTGTCCCCGGATACGGCGCTGTCCCCGGGTACGGCGTTGTCCCCGGATACAACGCCATCCCCTGATACAACGCCCTCAACGGGGTTCATGCCGAGCTCCGCAACTGGATACACTGTGGTTACTGAAAAGGAAGAGTTAATACATTTATACGGCTTTAAAATCTGAGCACTAACACATTGTTTTATTCAGTTAAATGTGATATTGTGCTTACCAGCCTCAAAGCTGAGCGTCTGTATGTCCAGCGGTTTTAAGGCCTTTGTGATGATGTGCTTCAGCTTAGGACCATTCACATCCTGGTCTGTCTCAGGCTCCTCAAGACCCTCAGGGTCGTCGTTGAGCTGCGTTTCTCCATTAAAGACCACAGCGTAACGCACGGACACATCCTCTGAGCTGATCGACACAACACATCTTGTTAGAAACCCTCATAGCAGACAGGCCTCACTGGTAATGGATGTCTGCTAGGGCGGACATTTCTGAGTCATATCCCAAAAGAGGATATTTTTGGGGGATTTTAAAGTTCCTCTTGAGACTTGAGCGCTTCAATAAAAGTCACTTCAGGGGATAAGTATGAGTCTCTTATCTTATTTACTGTGTTGTTTTTGTCAAAATCAATCATAATTACAAAGCATAATTACAGTGCTAAACCTTTAAGAAAACCTTTAATATAACTATACCTACCGAAATCCCAGAACACGAATCTCTTTGAATCCTGGAACTTTTTGGAACACACGACGCATCTAAAGAAAAGAAAAACAAGAGAGTGTGAAAGAAACGAGCATTTTCTCTCATTCGGTTTGGCATTATTGGGCTTTGCCATCCAGTAAAAAACATGTACTGTATGTCTATATTTAGTGATTTTTATAGCTGAAGGATCAAAAAGTTGACATTTTGAAGATATGTGTTCATTGGACATTAACAAATCAGCCAATAAAACAACATAGTACATTCGCTGCAATGTACACTCAAGCTGCAACGATTGGTCAACTTTTCTTTGTCATACACAATAGTAAATACTCAATCTTTGAGTTTTGGACAGTTTAGTTGGACAAAACAAAACATTTTAAAACATCACCTTGGACTGTGGTAAAATTGTAACCGATGTTTTTCACTATTTTCTCATATTTTATAGAAAAAAAAAGATTAAATGATTATCTGAGAAAATAATCTGCAGATTAATTGAATATGTAAATAACTGTTAGTTGCTGCACATGTGTTACTGTCAGTATTACAGTTAATGGACACAAAGGCATGACTTGGTTAGACAGGTTATATTAAAAAATGTAACATGCATGGAATAAAGAAAAACAAGGGTTTGTCAATAGGCGGTTAATCCAAATGGCAAAAGTAACCACAAGGGGAAAGGCATGCGGCCAAGCAAATCCAAAAATGCACACATATGGTCATAAGGAGCAGAATGTGAAGAGAAGCGGCCTGTTTATTATGTACCAGCGAGCTGATTAGGGGATTGGGAACAGGTGTGCATCTGGGTATGGAGGTCAGGTGATGGCTAAAGGTAGAAGCACTGAAGACTACTGCAGGGCAGGGCAGGGGAAAGCAGGCTTTGAAATGACGGGAAGAATTAGAGGTTGGCAAACTGACAACAGATAAAACGTGTAGGTAGCATTAAGAGTTGGTAGATTCATGACAGCTAATGAAGATACTGATGTTTCTTAATCCAGCAGGATGAGCAACAATTAAAACTTGTTGTTAAATAGAGCAATAATGTCCATTATGTTTGCAGACTTGACATTAAAGTTTCAAGAATGAACCTGATTAGTATTAGTGCACACTGTTCACATTTCTTTGTGACCATATTGAAAAAAAACATCAAAGCATGGTGGAATATTTTGCTTTTCTGAGGTTGCACTGTTCAATTCGTAAAGCCAACATTCAGTCCTTTAAAAAAAGAGCTGTGTTAAGAGCCTCAGTCAACGCCTTCTTAGTCAGAGGTAATCTATATGATTAGATCTTACTATTTCAGGCTTGTGGTCATTTAGAAGTATTACTTAAAGTCCCTTGGTTGCAACCTTAAAGCTGTTAAATCAATCAGGGTGAGATTTACACTTAACAATACAATGCCGTAGAAGCTGGCGATCAAATTGATCTCATTGTAAGACACTTTGCATAATGATACAACACTGCTGTGAAAGAAGGGAAGAATAAGGGGAGATTGATTTAGGCCAGGACGGGTTGCACCCACCGAAAAGGTTGAGCAACCACGGGAAAGGCTGATCAAAAAAATATATGAATACATAAATAAATAAATAAATAAAACTGCATCTTTAAAAGAAATGCAACTATTTGCAACCTCTCCCCGGTGCTGGCTGGCCCTCGCCGGGAGCATTTCCTCCACCGCGACCGGCTCTAGGTCGGCTTGGAAAGGTGCAAGTGTAAAGGTGGTTTGCGGCTCCGTATTGCTCCTGACCACAACAAAAAGCAAGCGCAATAAAAAGTGATTTTGTGACAATTATCACCTCGGTGGTATTCGCAAAATTTGGGCACCCACGGTCAAAAACATAAATGGCCGCCTATGTAGGTAACAAAATGCAATACATACATCTCACTTGCTTTTTTTCCTGTACAATATCAGGGTTTCTTCACCCTCAGTAAGATCTTAACAAGCTTTTTAAAACACAGCTCTGCTATCAAGGGGGTTCCTGTGTTTGTAGAAGGGCAAAGAAGCAGACAGCTAACATTTACTGTGGGTCTGTAAACTCTCACTTGGCTCTCACCCTGTCTGTGAGCTCTCGTGTGATGTCATGGTACTGCGCTTCTGGGTCACTGAACAGCTTGCCATACTCCGGGTCCATGATGGTGACGCTGAACTCGACTATGTACTCCTCATAGTTCTCCTTGATCATGTTGGGGTCTTCTAAGATCTGGCAAAGAAAAGCCAAATGGCAGTGTTGTTAAGACTAGTGCCACCTGATATCAGTGGTTGGTTCTCAAAGTGTGACAGGTAGGGCGTGCGTGACCAGGGGGTAAAAATGTGACGCGGAATTACTGTTTTGACGTTGGAACAGTAAACAAATTGGCCATAGCAATGGTTTTCATTCAGACAGATAGCCTGTACTGTTGGTTTACAGAATTGACAGATATTTGACAGGGACAAAAAGAAAAACAGACAATGCTTCGGAGACAAACAAGACAGAGATCGAGCAACGCTGTAATCTGTAATTGCCTCAGTCCAAAAGTCAAAATATATTGAAAAAGGGGAGATGTAATAATTTCACAAATTGTTAAAATGTTTTTATCAAACAAAATATCCTGCTTCAGTCCATATTTATTGGCATTTAGCCTTTAAACAAAAACATTTTCACTACAGTAAAAACAACTGTTTACTCTGCACGTATTAACACGGCGGTGTAGCAACAATCCAACAGCACCATAAATTACATTTATTGAACCACAATAACACTAAATCATATTTTCCCCATTTTTTTAGGGTGATAACGTCATAAAATATGACGACAACCATTCAAGGTGAGGCAATGGGTTAACTTACCTCATTAGCCTCCGTTGGTAGCAGAATCAGTGGGGGTGTCCAGGTGCCTGAGACAAAAACAACAACTCACTGTTTAATTTATGATGCAGTTATGAAAATGTATTGTGTAATGCTGAATTAATTAAGTAATTGGATTCCTTTCACTGAACAGTATTGGTGCATTAGTGTTCAACTCACAATCCCTTCCTGACTCTGTGGTTCCAGCGATAACTCTGGAAACAAAAAGATATTTTTGTTATGAATTTAATTAGACGATAATGAACATTTGCTGAACAAAATTCGTTAGTTAGTCAAGAATCCTTATCCTTATAACCAATATTTATTTTGGCCTAATATCCCTTTTTCTGGTTGGGGTGGCAAAGCTTTAGTTGGTCCGAACATCCTTTTGAACATTTTTAAACAGAGGTGCTAATAGCTCCTCTGATGCTTTCATTGCCTCCGGAAAATAAAAACACTGCTAATTATTTTCAAATTATTTATCACTTTGCACTGTTAAAATGGTAAATAATTGGAAAATAATTTACCACTTTGCACTGTTAAAAACAGAAAAAACATTTTTCCTATGAACATGTTTCGGTTTAAAAGCGTATTCTAAAACAGGTAACCCACATTGGACACAAAATTTAAGAAGGAAGTTTGCACATACCCTTCAATTTCGCCATACTCAGCTACTCTCTGGAAATAATAAACAAGATATTAACTGTCACAGATTTACTTGACTTGTCAGTGAAGGTATTTCAGCTGTGTTCTGGTGCCGGACTCACTCTGGCCACCATGTCCAGATGCTCCTGAGAGCTGCTGAAGTTCTGGGCCAGGTCGTCCATGCAGAGGTTTTCATGCTGGCAGGTGTAAAGCCAGGCGTTGTACTCCTCTGAGTTTGGGACTCTGTCCAAGAAGATCCGAAACGCTTCCCAAATCGCTTCCTGGCAAACTGAAGAGAAGTTACATCATTTTGTGGACTTTTTCTTTTGACTTTTCTCAGATAATATGAGACAATACATCAAACTCACAAATAAGTAGGAGACACCATCAAATCTTATGTTAAAAAAAACCATAAAGGATGACTAGACTTGACGTTACATATATTTGCAACAACAGGAAGGAAATTGAAGCATGGAGAAATCAAATGACGGATAAAGAGGATTGTTGGTATTGAGCTTGGCATCTCTGCATGTGGCGAGTTTGCTTTGATTTAGCGATTAATCTATAAGATTATTGTTCCCCTCAGAGAAATATTTCAGTGCAGCTTAACATATGAATACAAGGCACATAACAGTCTACAATGGCACAGTGCTACAATAAATCACAAAATATATTTAACGCGATATAATTGGGACAGCACAAAAAGGTAGGAAATGCCTGTTTCAGTAAATGTCAAACTGTATATTTAAGTCTTTGCATGTCCATGACATTTTTGTGAATATTAAAATCATGAGCACAAAACGCCCCTGAAGCTACAATATGTTTTATCTGCCTCTGCGGGGGGAAACACGCTACACATTGTCCAATATATTGATGCCTGTGGGAAATTTATTCTCTGACAAACTCATTTCTGGAGCGAAGCAATTACCTCCAATACACCAAATTAATCTGCCTCATTTTAAAATCATACGCCACAGCAGCTGTTGTGGAACAATTTGTATTACTTTGCCATTGTAACAGCCAAGGTGGCAATCTTTGCCTCTTGAATCATCCACAATTCATCGCTCATGGACAAAGGATATTTGCATATAACTTCATTATATCAAGTGCTTCAGTATGTGTATCCCTAAAACGATTGCAACGCATCATTCAGTGGCGTCATGTAAATGTCACCAGGCTCTAAACAAGACAAATAAACATCTATATTAAGCTTCATGTGATAAGATTTAGTGAATAATACACTTTTGACATTCATATATAAATACATGTTTTAGGAAATGCTTATTTGTTTCACTGTAAGATGTCATAATTATGCATAAAGTTAAACTTCAAAAAGTTAATTTACAGTATAAGTTCACATCAAAGAGTTTACCTCTGAGCTTGTAATAGGCCCGATGGCTGCCGATGACTGCTTTCATCGTATCCTGGGGACACACTTTGACCCCCGTGGTGTGGATCGCCGACCTCTTCGTCCGGTGTCCGTCCTGCTCCGCTCTGACATTTGTGGTGTGTCTGATCGGTCTGGAGGCTTCTAGAAAGTGTCGGTACTTCACATCCCTGAGTCCAGAAAAACCGTGGTCATGTAGGTCTGCAAGAGCGGTCAGTGAAGAAACAATCATTTTTTACAGTATTTAGCACGTGAAGTAAACATAAAACATGTGAGCACTTCATGATAGGTAGCTGAAATTTTGTTGACTATCAAGTAAGTGTGAGATTTCTCACTCAGAAGTGTTTCTATGGATGATTGTTATAATTAACAACTGATGGGTGACAACACAAAGCCAAAGCACTCATTGCACTGATTGCTCTGTAGTTAGTGACGTACTTCACTATACTTAACTTAAGGTGAATGGTTTGTATTAGTTTGGAGTTTGTTTCTTTGGTAATTGCAATATTAACAGCTTCACAATTCAATTACTTGTTACATAAATGTTGCAGACAAACAAATCAAATTTTTCTACCATAAAGGTATATTTGATTTTTGTTGAAGTAGACCGTATCTACAGTAAGAAGTGGACGTAGTCACCGTGACGTCACTCATTGGTTTGTAGACTGTCGTTTTAAAGCCTCAAGTTCGGCACTTTGGCCATCGTAATCAGGGTTTTTGGCTGTCGCCATCTTGGTTATTTTGCAGCCAGAAGTCACACGAGAGGGTGGAGCAACCGAGCGCTGACTAAGACATTTTTAGGCGACCAAAACTTTACAATTAACTTACATGAACTGAAAACACACTGTGAAAGGGTTAAAGTTCTAAGACGACGAAAACACGGACAACTCCCAGACCGGACAACGCCGTGGTAGCAACATGTCAATGACAGGGTAGCCATGCCCTAAAGCATCCCCTGTTTATCGTCTAATTTACTCAAAGTGGGACCTGTGAAGTAGCCATTCATTTAAAACATGTTGTCTTTGTCCTTATGAATGAAAGCAAAACCACAATTGCAAATATTATTTGCTGCAACAAAACCCTACATTTGCATTATCACAAGCAAAGCAAAGGGTCATTATAAAAGGGGCACTCCACCAATTTCACACACAAAGATCAGTTTAATTGTCACAGAGCGTTATACTCAGCCTGAGAATACAGCAACAACCCTGAAGATGTCACAGTGATGTCATCGGGGTTATCTCACATTGGGCTTGAGACTATTAATTAGACTAAATATTGACAGAAAGCTTGTGTTATGAACTCTGTCATGGAGACATGGGCATGGTGGGTATAATGAAACACGCTATTGAGTTGCCCACTCAAGCCCAGTGACCCATTGCTACAGCGCTGCACTGTTAAACTGATGCGGTCGCCGCTGCATCAATTTTTACCACATTTTTTCCCCTAGATTTATGGCAGTGCAATACTAAATCTACAGTAAATTGAGTTTCCTTTAAATATCTAGCTCTGTTAGTCCTGTAGGGTATACCCAGGATTCATGCAGTTAACACCAACTATACTAAGGAGTATTCAATTTGACACACACTTAATCCAATAAGTTACCTAATGGCATCTGTCCAGCCCTCTTGCTGTAAGTGAACTACTGCTTGCTGCCTATAAACAGCATTACATACACAGAGGGTCTCTGAGTGTCTATTTTGGGACAATTTAGCAGAAACAAATCCTCTGTATATGTGATTTGAATCCCTTTAAGGTGCAATGAGTTACTTGAGCTTTTGAATTCACTATAGTGTCCAAATGTCTGGGGCCTGAAGCTTTGAGGAGCTGGTTTGTGACTGGAAGGTTGTCATTTTGAATGCTTGGTAAGTGCACAAATGTGTAGAGAAAGCGAATGAGTAACACTCTCTTCTCCCTAAGGAGCAGTTGCTGAGATGCCCTTGGGCGACTTGACCCAGGTTGCATCACTGAAGCTGCTCAGTGGTCAACGGTGTAAGGATGAAGTTGTGCTGGGCAGCGTCCAGGTGTGGATGTGCAGAGATGCACGCATGAGGATTACAGCTGAAAAAGGATGAGCGTGCACAGCAAACCGATTAAAATGAGGTACAGGTGGATCCAGCTGATTTTAGTGGTAAACAAAAAGAATCACGCCACACGAAAGCATTCAAGCAATAACAAACGGGGACAGGACTATTTCCATAAATGATATCATTGAGATGCAGCACAAATTATGATGAAAACTGCCTTAATCTTCTGATCATCTTAGTAAAGAAAACAAGCTCAGCCACCGTGTTGACGCATTACGGGAAGGTAATTCCACATCACAAGCCGGCGTGCCAGTCAACACTCTCTTACACAGTCACCCCATTGAATGAGGCTGTTTTAGAAGAAAGGGACTCATTGTGATGCCAGGTGGCAAACCTCAGAGGACTTTCTAAGCCAGGATTTATGAGTCCCAAAACACAGACTTGAGGTCATCGGACCCAAATAATAGACTGTGCCTCCTCTGGATTAGGGAACAGAAAAATAAAAGGAGCAAGTGAGTGTAAATGATATAATCACAGTTATATTGGCATCTTTTATGCTGCATTTTTATGAAGATAAACAAGACAAGAGGGTAATCTTCGTGCATTAATACTGCATCTCCTCGATAGCTATTAAGTTGTGCTAAATGAACGTATGTCCAGCATGGTGAACACTGGACCACAAGCAAAAGAACAATACAGTCCAGATACTGTCAAGCAAGAACATGCTGCAAACTCCAAGTGCGTATTTGCATTTTCTATGAGAGGACACAATATCATAAACACATGTACAAGCTGATACAATGCAACACAAGAGCCCTGCAACATTAACTAATATATAGTATATAGTAGGGCTGGTAATCGATGAAAATATTTAATCGCGATTAATAGCATTATTGTCCATAGTTAATCGCAAATTAATCACACATTTTTTATCAGTTCAAAATGTACCTTAAAGGAATATTTGTCAAGTATTTAATACCTTAATCAACATGGGAGTGGACAAATATGTTTGCTTAATGAAAATGTATGTATATATATATTATTGGAAATCAATTAAAAAACACAAAACAATGACAAATATTGTCCAGAAACCCTCACAGGTACTGCATTTAGCATAAAAAATATATGCTCAAATCATAACATGGCAACAGCTGTCAGTGTGTCAGTGTGCTGACTTGACTATGACTTGTCCCAAACTGCATGTGATTATCATAAAGTGGGCATGTCCGTAAAGGGGAGACTCGTGGGTACCCATAGAACCCATTTTCATTCACACATCTTGAGGTCAGAGGTCAAGGGGACCCCTTTGAAAATGGCCATGCCAGTTTTTCATCGCCAAAATTTAGCGCAAGTTTGAGTGTTATTTTACCTCCTTCGCAACAAGCTAGTATGACATGGTATTGGTATTTGGATGTAAAAACATGAATGAAAATATAATAAGGATTGCATTAACCCTAACCGTAACCCTACCGTTTCGATTTTCAACTGTTTAACTGTCCCAAAAAAAATGTGGGCTATGGGAAATTGTGATGGGTTCCTTATTCTATTTTTTTAATCAAACATAAAAAATAATTGAGATATCTACCAATAATAAAAGTAATCATTACTTATAATAAAATAACAATAATTATTTAATAGATAAGTTGGAATTTGAATGATAAGCCTACATTTATTCTCTCAGAGTTTGTTTGTATCGTATTTATTTTGTTAAACATGTGATGTTAACATGTCATTGTACTGTGTTATATTATTAACCAACTCAATGCTGAAACATGGAAACATCATTGTACCTCTCTCACATGTGTTGTGATGGAGTAACAGGGGATGCTTAAAATTAGTTTTGTTGAGACTGACAGAGATGTGTGTTCAACACTATAAAATATTATAGGTATGTGGTGGTTGTTGCATTGCATTATACGTATAGGTATGTGTTGTTGACATTGTGTCTACATCCTACAGTATATGTTGTCTGGTATAACTGTAGTAGGACTGCGCATGCCTGCTGTGCTACTAGTCATTATTCAGGAATTACAATTAAACTTCAAAACACAGGCGTTCATTGATATTTTGAGTTACATAAATGGCAGAGGAAGAAAAGAAAAAAACTGAGTTAATCACTGTATTACACGTAAATAACAACCTCTACAATGAACAATATTGTTTTCCTCAAATCCAAATTTGGCCCGACACCAAGAACATGCAAAGAATGTGTGGGCATTGACATTACAGCCAGTAGCTTTGTGGGCGAATATCCCCCCGTTTAGTGTCTGTCAGGCAGACTCATTCACCCGACAATGCTTCCATTCCAGCAGGTCAGAAGGTGGCCTGAAATTTAGCCAAATCATGTGTGTCTCCATTAAAAGTCACGCCAGCGAGACAGCATTTAAATGGGTTTTAGGAAATCGGTAAGCTTGAAGCCTGACTTGCACATGCAGAGACACGAGGGCCTGAGCGAGAGGAGGGAGTGTATGAGCGGACTTTAATGCCCAGTGCAGTCGCAAAAAGGCCTCACAGCAGAATTACAAGCCAGAAAAGATTAGCGTCCTGCGACACTGGGAACAGAATGGCTTTTGTTTCCTTCAGGATAATGAGCTCACCCGGGCACATCACACTGAACAAGACAACCAGTGCGGATGCGGACGCAAATGCTATCACTGGTGAAATGATGCTATCTTCCTCAGTGAGCATCTATTATATGTCTCGGCCCGTTTAATTCATAGTGAATATTCATGACCTTAAAAGTGGCTCGCTGGCTGCTTGACATTTTTCTAAAAAATCAAAGATCTATTTGAGAACGAGCTAACATTTTGTAATTTGCAGAGAGAGATATAAAAATACCAAAGTCACCCAATTTTAAAACCCTGTTGCCCTTGGAGCGGCTCACCGCCTATTTAAATCTCCTGTGATGCAGTATAACCTCAATGATAGAAACAATCAGGAAGGTCTTCACAGAAAAAGAATAATTTGTCAATAACTAAACATAAAGTGATGTGGACTTTTTCATTTTTCCAGGTTTTTAAGTTCAGTCCGTCTTGAGGCTTACTACTTTGATAGAATTACATCTGCACTTGCTAAATGTGCAGCCTTAAAGAGTTGGCTTGTTGAAACTTGCAAACATGCAACTACTAGAACCTTCTGTGTGAAAACAAACAACATCTCTTTCTACAATAACACAAAGGCAATTACTGAAAGAAAACTGAGTGAACAGGAGTACCAGCATCCCAACAGGATTCTTACCTTTGATTCGACTTGCTTGGAGGGTAAACAGACACAAAGTGAGGAATAGTCCTGATTTCAAAAGCATGATGGGCTAATTTATGTGGTTTTCAAACCCAAAGTTGTCATTTGTAAAGAGACTGTTGCAAACAACAGTAAAAAAAATCCTCTTTATCTTGAGTCCATTAGCAGAGTGTGCAACAGTCTCCTCATCTGTGCTGACGAGGTCTTGTTAGCACGCACCAAAGGAGGGTGTCCAGTCCACTCCTATCTGTGCTCTGGCTCAGTTCTTCAGCAGCAGTAAGTTCCTGGATGCTGCTGGGTCCCTGTAGACAACCGAGGTGGCTGCATGGGTGGACGAGCAGAGGGAGCGAGGAGACGGTGGACGGCGAACGGATGGCGTTTTGGCTCAGGAGTTTCCTTCAGTGTGACAACAGTGACGAGGTTAAAAATGCAGGCTCCGTTTTGAGTCTAATCCCTTTACCTTCTTCTTGCTGCTTGTAATCCCTGCGGGGCCACGTGGCCTCATCCTGTTAACCACCTTCTGGACCCTCATCTGTCAGCCGAGCAAACTTCGGGATCTGCCAACCAGCCAAGACCAGATAACTACTCCGCACATTCGCCCCAGACACCCAGACTCTTTGTGTGTTCTTACCCGCCTCTACATGCCACTGTCTGACTGCCTAGTTCTTCCTCTTCTCTCTCTCAGTTTAGATTCCTCCTTCCTGGGCGCTCACAACAGCACCAACAAATCCCTGCCTCTCAGGCCAGCAATTTTGGGTGCCAAGTGAGGTCAGGGCTTGCAATGTTCATCCAGCTTCCAGTCAAACAATGTGCCTCATTCCTACTCTAGCTGCACAGCCAAGTTCAGGCCTCTCCTCTTACTGTAGAGAGCAGTCAACATCTAACCCTGCACCTTCCTTTCTCCTGTTTGTTGGCTGTTGGAGATGCACCTGTTTGATCCTTTTCCTCCTCCGTTATCACTGTTACCTGTGAGATGGAGGAACCAATGAACTCCACTTCCTGAGGTGTCTTTTTGGTGCTAACTTATTCCATATTTGTCCCATCCAAAGATATTTTTGCTTCACAGAAAAAAAGCCGGATCAGGGTTGTCTCTGTTCCTTTCTCTGCAGGTTTGGGTGCTGAAGGTGATGTCTGTGCTGATAGAAGCGAGTAGAGACAGTGGAGGCATGTGTGGCCTCTCTTGTTATGGTGTATCAGGGTGGGAAGGCCCCATGTTGTTAGTCTCCACCCTCGCCTCCTCCTGTGAAGAGGATTAGCTGCCCTTGGTGGTTACTAACAATTAGCTGCAGTAAATAAGCCTCTTCAATAGCAACATAATCCATCCAGGCTGTTTTCTGACATAATAATCTGAACCTTTAACTAATGATTGACACATGTTGAAGCAGTATTATTCAGTTGTTTTACCACTTGGAGACAGAAGTTGTCATGGCTAATATGTTCGCAAACAACTCCTTTTTTCTACGCGTTCCAGCTGAACTGTTTGGGAAACTGTAATTTTATTATTACAGTTAATTTCCTCTTTTAGAAAAAAATCTCAATTCCCTGCAATTTAGAAACCAGACAGCCAACACATGCACTGAATTCAAGATTATATTTCACATAGTCATATTCAATATGTGTTTGTGATACCGCGTTGATTACTTAGGGATACATTTTGCTTACCTCTCTCCAATGGCTGGTCAGAGGTCAGGGTAATTACTGTCTTCTGAAGTTGGTAAAATATGCGACATCAATGAGGCTCAACTCAGGGTCAAATCTCCACATGGTACTTCTAACTTGGCATTCATGAAGCAACATGGCTGTCAGCAAAAACAAAAGAGAGAACATTTAATTTGGACATTAATTTCAGTTGAAATGGAAAGAGGTGATCGCAATATAATATCTAAATCTTTTGTTGCATGCAAGACCTAGATTAACATTTTATAAAAGCAGTCAGAAGAACTTCCTTCATTTCTTCTTCACTAGTGAGGACTTCAACACTTTAACAAGGTAAAATCAAGTACAGCAGCTGGGTCACACGAAAAGGCGTGTGAATGACACGATAATGCGCAAGGCAAAAGCGTGTAATAAGAACGCCGTTCTTGCTTTTAGGTTTGTCATTTGTACACCATGTAGTCTGTACGGACTGCAAAATACATGCATCGATATGAATATGCCACGCTCAGAGCTAGCGACGTAGAATAAAAAGGGGAGGTGGATGAGACTTTCAACCAGGAGACCTGTGTTCGAGACCAGTGTTTTGTTTTGTAAGTTACGTTTGTGACGTGTTTTTCGTACTTATGTTAAGTTGTGTCCGTAGGTGTTTTGCTTAGTTTACATGCTTACTTTAAGGCTAACCATGACGTTTTTCCTAAACCTAACTAAGTGGTTTTGTTGCCCCTCTGCTGGTACTGCACCTTCATACATGCGTGTATGAATTCACACCTCGTTGAACGAAACCATCTTCATACTAAAAGAGGCCACAATACACTCACACTGGCATTTGTGAGGACTGTTTTTTTTCATGTTGACCTTTTTTACATACAAGACTTCACCTACTTAATTAAATTAAACTGAGAATGTACATTTAACTATACGTGTGTCAACAACGTTTAGAATGCCGAGTCCTCTCTTTCACACTTTGCATAAGTTGTATAATCACACCTGACCCCTCCAGTATGTGACCCTGACCCAAATCCTTCAGCATTAGGGTCAGGGTCAGAGATCAGTTCTCGGTCAAGCTTAAGATTTCTGGTTCAGGGTGAGGATTAAAATAACTTTGACATTATTATCATGTTTAAGTCTAAAATAAGCTGACACTAATGCAACATCATCGTTGAATTTTAGCATCATTTATGCATAAAAGCAGCCTGATGTTGTAGCTGAGTCTTTTAGATTAATAATGTATTCTTAGATTCACTGTATATTCATGAGTCATTTTAGATATTTTTACCAAGATAAACAAATACTTGTCAGTCTTGACCAGGATTTTGCTCAGACAAGCTTGACCTTCTCCCACCGGCTGATGACTTGAATCAGTGTCCAATTAGAGAGGTCAGTTTAAATTATGCAACAGAGGGAAAGTGGTACTTGCCATCTGTCAGAAGAGGTTATTTCATTAGGGACGGAGCCTGGGTGTCTCTGGCTGGCAGTGTCTGTCACAGCAAAGAGACACCTCTTCGGTTACATCTATGATCTGTAGCTTAGCTATTATAGCACGTAGGTGTCCAGTGGCGTTTTAAGGTGGGGCAACAACTACATCGGACGGATGCAAAACCAGAAAATTACACAATTTTACTATTTTATATAGTGTGCTATTTCACATTTCCCACACAGTTAAACATGACCAGGTACCAGATACCATTCACCATCCGCTCCGAACACACGGGAAGCAAAAAAAAGTGTCTTCTCTGACAATTTAGCAGTTAATTTATCCCGCGGCTGGTGGACACCAACGTGTTTAATCTCAAGTTTTTCTTCAAAAAGCAGAGCATGTGAAAACATGTGTGCTGTAGAAGATAATCCACATCGTTCATAGTGACCACAATTACATATTTCTAATTAAACAGATACATAGGTGAATATATATAAAAGTAAATGAAGGGATACAAAAAAAAACGTAAAATGAAATAAAGCATAAAACATTCCAGGGGTCAATATAAATAATGACTTAAGTAAAAACATTAAATTGGGAGCACAGCGTCACCGTTTTAATAGCTTTTTTTTGCTGTAGTTATTGTCTTAATATATTTAATTCCTTGAAAACATGAAATTGAGGTTTAAACCTATATTTATGAATGTAAAACTTTGCAAAATTTAGGCTATAATGACTGAGATTGAATAGGAAATACTCTCTCATATATTGTGTTGAACCTTAAAAAAAAGTTTTCCAGTAGAAGTTCAAAAGTACAGGTAATATGGGTCGTCACTTACATCATTGCCAATTCTAAGTTGCTGAATAGAGTTAACTTTTGTGTGAAATCTTTCTAATTTAAAAATAATTTTCAGAATTTCGTTCCCCCTCTTCAATCCATTTTTATCTCGATCTAATAAAGGCGTCCTCTACTTTAAGCCTGTACATGTCATGGAGTTTATTCTGGTATTCAGTAACAGTTTCTTTTTCATTCGTTGAAAGACTCTCAGGGGGCTTAAGCGGTGATCCTTCTTTACTTTGCTAGTTCAGAATTATGTTTACTCAGGTACTTTGGAATTTAAAATGTCATAAGTTCATTTGATACAATACTTTATTTGAATTTGAGCTTTATTTCAGTAGTGATGAATCAGTCTCTTTATTTAAAGTTTTACAGCTTTGTGTTTAATTTCCAGTATGACGTGTGGTATGATGAGAGGAGGGGAATAAAGGAATATGAATATAAATAGCTTTGTGATCTGCTCAAGGAGTGGTCAAAATTTGTGTTGTTGTATTCTCTTTAAGGGTTTTGGAAACGAGTCAATATAATACAATTACACAAAATGACAAACTCTTGTATTGTTAGACCAGGTGTATACTTTATCAATGGGGAACTAGATATCTATCAAATTAAATCTTTGCGTGGAGAGTTTTAAGTAAGTACTTAAGTTGGTATTTTGCCTTGATGGCCATCTGTCAATCACATTATCATGAACAATGTTAAAGTCACCACCATCAAATTCATATTTTAATCAATTGACAGCCCTAATTGCTAGCCAACTTTGCTACGTTGCACGTGATATTAATCTTTTCACGACATTTTTTTCCTCTTGTCAGAGCCTGAACTCAACATTTTGGAACGGGAGTCACATTATTTCACATTATAAAGTTCAAGTTAATATCCGCAGTCTGTTTAGAGGCAAGCTACCTGTAATTACGTTTTCACAAATAATGCTAAAATTGGTAACAGAGCTCGGTTCACAGAGCCATCTTGGATCCAACCATATTATATTATGAGCAAATGACGACAACAAATAACAGCAAATAACCAATCAAATTGCAGCAGTGTAACAGGCAATCAGCCGCACGTGGCATCAAATTTATGCCATCCACTTTCAGTGCCAAAAGCTTTGGGCATGCGCATTGTTGTTTTTCCACACTGGAGGCACTTGACATTGCGAGCATGGCTCTCGGGCCAAGCGATTTAAAATACCATTTTAAAACAAACTATATTATCTAGGCACTGACTGAATTGTATGATAATGATAATTACCAGCAGCAAACCAGGATCTTTAATGTCACGCATTAATCCAGAATTATATTAATGTCTAAATGACTCAGTACCACTATGACACACTTTATTCTGCTGCCAGCAGGAGGGGACTTTACTGCTTATGCAATCAAAGGTGTATATAAAAAATAAAAAAGCATCTCTGAATGTCAGCAATTACCACTTCTGTGGTAACCTTTAAATCACATATTTAGATGTATTCAATTATTTCAATATACTCTATATAGACCGACAGTACAGAGCTAATTACCAAAAATACCAAAATAGTTTTTCTTTAAAAAATGTGAAATAACACATTTTGTTTGTAGATATTGTGTTTTTCCCTGAAGATTGCATAAAATTAACTTAACTGTATATATGCCTACCTAAAAAAAAAAATCAAAATAACATATACAAACCTCTGATACTTATTTACAGTGAGGTCCCAGCTTTTAACCTTCCCTTGGAGAGCTGAGAAAGACGAGTGCCTCAGGGCTACAGTCTAATATTAGTCATGTTTGTCGTAGCATTCCTCTGAATATCCACTCTGGGCTGATTATCTGTGTGATCTACTCTAGTAGACCTGCAGCAGTGAACGTGCCAATGCCAATGTGTATAAGTATACAGTAAGGGCCGGTGCCAACGTCAACTCTGTGACCTCGTAATGGAGTTGATACGTGAGGATGTTCTTAAATCGTCCATAATCTGTGACGAAGACCTGCTCATAAGTGTAGTAGCCTTAAGATTAATGCCGCTGTGAACCTGTTAACACTCGTGTAACCACACATGGATACTGTGTGGACATGTGAAACATATCTGAGATGTGGAGGCTGAGATACTCTTTTCTTCTGCATTCAAGGGAGTGAAAATTAAAATAATGTGTTTGAGGTTGGTAGGAAAAAAATTCACTATTTAGCCCTGTCCTCCAGGAAGGTCAAGGTCATGCAGAGCAAGTGGATTGGAGGGATTCAATGCCTTTCTCAAGGAAACTTCACAACTGCACAACGTCTTATATCATAGTATTCAGATCCTCATGTTCAGGGCTATAGTTACCATTACTGACACTGTGTTTTTTTCTGGAAATTGTGGGGGTTTAGTGACCTGGGGGGAGTTTACATTTTAAATACTTACACATGTGCAACAGGCTGATTCCAGTAGGTCTATGTTCAGACTCAATATACCTAATTTTGCCTACTGTTACATCATAAAAATTAATAAAGGACCATTAATATTAGTTCCTATATGAAAGACACTTTTATTGACACTTTTATTGATCCCCGAGGGGAAATTCAATTATAATATATGATACTTTGGGGAATAGAAACATGTTTTGACGCTTTCTTTTCCGATCAAAAAGTGGCTCAATGCATCAGTGTTAAATAAAAAGCCTGAATAAAATAAAGTCTAAAGTTATGTTTCCAGGTTAATCAGGAAATACATGTATTTGATCAAAGAATAAGTAAACAAGCATTTGACACAAACCTGTGATATCTGACACTTTTGATACTCGATGCTACGGACGCATTTCAGCCAGTGCTAAAAAAATATTGAGGTTCAAAATCCAGCCCATAAAGGACTCTTTCAATTTCTACACCAGAATTGTATTTCTTGCTATTCAGAGTTTGAAACAGCATTTAGACAGTTAAGTGAATAAATGTGACTATGGGGTGATTCATGACCTCAGTGTTTCTAAAATCCTGGCTCCAGCCCTGCTCATTCTAAGAGATTGCTGCTGTAACTACACGTCTGCCAACTCAGTAGTACTCTACAGATAACCAGTATTAAAGTGTAGCACAGAGGGTTTAATTGTTCCCATTCATGATTTTGTGCACCAGTGTGTCCCAATTTGCAAAAAAAACACCAACAGAGGGCAGCACGTCGAACAGTCCCGGCAGGAGGCAAAACCCCAACTGTTTGAAGTCAGTGAGGAGGAAAAGTATGTTCAGGCTCTGCAGATATACAAATAACTCATTCAGAAATAAACCTCTTATTTCCCAAGCTACTTTTGACTAAAACTCATGACCCACTCTCTTTTATAAACACTCGATAACGGACATATTTTATGGAAAATGTGGAAATCAATTATTTCTGTTGAGTAAATGAATTTCAGTGGATAGATTATGTGAAGTGAAAATCTGAAAGCACATGCGGGAAGGATGAAGTTGTCAGGAATCTGAAGCAGTGCATGTCAGTATTTCCTTCTCACTATACAGTAGATTGATTATGGAAATCTGGTGGTTAATGATGCACATGAGAGTGTGTGTGTGCAATATGATATGCATCAGTCCTTTCATTCTGCATTTTTTTTGCTTTTCTCAGAGAGTTGGTAATAGAGAGTTGACAGAAAATGGGGGAAGAGAGAGTGGGGAAATTACATGCAACAAAGGTCCATTTCTGAACTCAAACTCGGGATGTTACATGTTAGGGCACTTTCACAAGCCAACATTTAGTCTGTTTTAATTGAACTCTGGTGTGGTTCAACCCCTGGTGCGGTTCATTTGGGCGGTTGTGAACGCAGTAATCGTACTCTGGTGCGGACCAAAACACCCGGACCAAGACTGCTTGCGAAAGGTGGTCTCAGACCGTTTCCAAGTGAACCAAAATGCAGGCTGCCTGTACGGGCATTTGTTGAGATGGTAAACAACAAGTTAACATGAGTGGGAAAGGATGGACCTGGACTTCTGCAGAAGTACGATGTTTGCTTGACATCCGTGCCGAAAAGAACATACAGAATATGATAAATAAAGTCCACAAATATAGTGATGTTTACAAGTCATATACTGGAGGAGAAGGGATTCGTGAGCAGTCGATCAGTGCAGAGTCAAAGTGAAAAAACTTGAACAACAGCTCTCGAGGTGAAAAAGATAAATTCTGTCTGTACACAGTAGGGATGTCATGAGAACTGAAATTTAAAAAAAGTGACGGTACTCTTTTTCTACAGTAATGTAAGTTACTACTGTAATGTTCAAATGTTTTTAATTAAAGAGTGCGTGTTGAATTACAAGGGATTTATTGTTGTTGGGTTTTTTTTTTACCGTGGTATCGAATTGGTATCGAGAATCGTGGAAATTCACTGGTATTGGTATCGACTACTAGATTTCTGGTATCGTGACATCCCTAGTACACAGTCACAGTCCGCTTTGATTTGTGCACTGTGAAACCTAACCAGACTAAATACTGTAGAAAACAACACAAAAATGTTACTGTGATTTGGACTAGCCAAACGGACTATGGCTTGTGAAAGCGCCCTTAAAGCCCTTTGCCACCAGGATGCCCAAAAATGCATCCATTCTGATGGCCTGATGATGGTCATAGGTGTTGGTAAAAGCCATTTGTGGATGTTTGATGATACAGCCTGATTCAAACTTTTCCTTTTCGCAAGGCGCACTGTAGCATTTAAAATTCAAAATGTCTTTCCCCCCACCTTCCACTTATTTCACTGAGGTGCTAAAAACCAACTGTTCAAAACATGCTAAAGGTTCAAGTGAATATGTTGTCAGTGTTACATTATTATTGTGAAGCACTGCAGTATGAAGTCAAACTGCACTTACAGCACAACTATGAAAAAAATGCTGACATGATGGTGATTGTGAAGGATTACCAAGTGTGCAACTTTGAAGTCTAATAGCTGATTTTCATATCATACATAAATTAAAGGGGCAGTAGGCAGTATATTTTTGGCATCTTTGGGCAAAAATTCCATAATAACCTTTCAGCATATTGTAATTCAAGTGTTCTGAGAGATAATTAGACTCCTGAACCTCATCATGGCTCTGTTTTCAGGCTTTAGAAAATCAAAATGACCAATCACAGGTCATTTAATTGAGAGAGCATTCCTATTGGCTGTGCTCTGGTCATATGACCGGAACTTGGCGTTCCTTCACCAGGCGGCGTCACAAACTTTCTCATTTTACAGCTAAACCGTGCACTACAAGATGATTCTGAAAACATTTGAGGCGAGAAATAGGCATCTAACATAATATTGATACATATTTGATCAGCGCGGCCTAGTTTGACCGTTTGGTCGGAGTTCGCGAGTGATTGACAGTATGCCTCCGGTATGTGAAATCTTTCAGATGCCGTTAGGAGCGCCGGAGGACACCGGAGGACACCAGAGGACACCAGAGGACACCGGTGGACACCAGAGTACACCGGAAGACAGAGGCACATGATTTTTTTCAGGTTACCTGTTTCATGTACTACTGTCACAATATAGCGAATGTTTTATAAAAATAACTTTTTTTAAATTATATTTGCTTCAATCTCGCCTACTTCAGCTTTAAGGGAAACCAAATGTTCTCTGGAATGTGTAATTAACACCTGTTTTGATTTGGAAAATGATCAGCACTGACATTAGCACAACTATTTAGTAAACACTCTTAAACATGCACTTTAAATGACTGCCTGACTCAGTAAATAGTCAATTCCCTCCTAAAATGCACTCTAGCTGCTCAGACTTAAATGGAAAGTGGCTGAAAATGACTCTTCATGCAGGTAGCATCAGTGTAAATAATGAACACAATATATTCTGTCCTGTGGAGAGCTAACAACCTCAAACTGTGACAACTATGAGGGTCCTGCCACTCACACCACTTCCTCTCAATCACTTGTTTTGCACATTTTGTTCACAGTTCCACACATGATTATATTTACGGAGGAATAGAACAGAATAGAATAGGACTAGTGGACTAAGATGCCATGTGACTGCAATGTCCCCAGTTCGATATAGCAGCTGGGGGACCTTTGTTACACTTGCAATAACTTCGCTAATGCTTTCATAACCAATACAACCAATGGCCCAAGCTACAAAGATAAAACCCAAGTTGTAGTAAAGTGTGTTTTTTTTCATTAAAGCGACTGATTCATAACAAAATACAAATCACAGTAAGCCATTCTCCTAGGAAAAAACATGCACTTAACATTCACATAGCAGGGTTCAATAAATATCAATATCAGTTTTGTAGTTGTCCACAGAGAGATCTGCAACACAGTGAATACAAACTAATGACAAATAAACAAAATTAGGAGAAGAATAATTGTCTTCATTTAGGGAGCAGCAAAATACAGGGAGGGGGAGAAAAAAGAGAGTTAAACGAAATAATTAATTTTATTGGCCAAATGCCATGTCAGTTTGGATTAGTCTCACTAAACGCTAATTTCCTCCAATTGTATCCATGTGCATATTACATAACATATGACAAGTTGACCCTAAACTCACTTATAGGCCTCAAAATCACATCAGACTTTTATGAGGAGACATACAGTATCAGCCTGTTCAAAACAACAGGGAACACCAAACCTCCAAACAGCCAGGATGTCGAGATAAACGCTCATATGATAATGTTGCACGAGGAAAAATCATATATGAGGGACACTTCAACCTTGCTGGTAGAGAATACAAATCACTGACTAGATTAAATATTGAAAGATGCTGCCGTTCTGAAAAGACACTGATGACATCAAGTCGTACATCAGGGACGTCTCTTCTGTAGAGATATCTGCATGTGATACATGTGATGAAATATTAGATTTAGATCAGTTTTAAAAGACCCATTAAAGACGTCACATGCAATCAGAGTTTAAAAAAAAAAGGCCCGTGGTCTTGTGGGGAATTATATCAAAGCTCACTATAGTTGACAGGTGGAAGTCTAAAGATTTATCGCTCATGTCTTTGTTCTGCGTAAGATGGAGAGGTGTAGATGCCCAGGAGGGTTTTCTTCCAGCTGTCCGAGCTGAAGAGGAGTTAAAAAGCTGCGTTCCCATGCTGGAAGAAGGAAGATGGAACAGTGACTCCTGGTATCCAGTGAAATGGAGCCTGTTTATCATGTTCCCCGTGGACAGGCTTCATTTTATCTGGTAGGAATGGAGTAAAGCAGCAGGAGAGACAGTGGAGGAGAGCGGGAGTGGGAGGGAGGCTGAGGAGGAAAAGAGTAAGGCCTGATGATGGAGAGAGAGGCAGAGTGAGAGGCAGACCTATAGGCCCAATCCCAAACCACCCCCTACACCCTCTCCGTACCCACTTCCACTCTGTTCGTGTGGATGGTTCGCCATATTAAGTGCCATCCCAAACCAATTAGCGGGGAGTGGAAGTGGGTTATAAAACCCTCCAACAGCGAGCCTGCATAACCAACTGCCCTTACTGACGACGTGCAACGCCGTTTTGTGTTTGTCATGGAACAGTGTGACTACCGGTACAAACATTTACTTGTAAACTATACTCAAACTGATAGACATTTAATTTATTCTACTTTATTGTCATTCAGACGTTATCAACTTAAAGTTAATAGATTGTATTTACGATCAAAGATGCCCTTGCCTAGTCTAGAAAACGGTAGACATGTTCATTTGATCGTAAAGTGTCCCATATATATATCATTTTTTTTAACCCCATCAGCAGCCGTAACCCCATAACGTATTATCTCTTCAACTGTGCAATACTGACAATGTGCAATACTCTGGTTTACTCTGGCATTAACACTGCATTTATTTATACAGTACATTTAAACTAATATTCTTATTTATTTATATTATTTTTACATTTTACACATTTTTACACATTTAATGATAGATCCTATTTTTCAGCATTATTATTTGCACTGTTGTTATACATATTTACTATTTATATTTTCTTATAATTTCTCTATGTTTATTTCTATTCTAGAATGGGAGCAAAACGTAACTCAATTTGCCTCCGGGGATCAATTAAATATTTTTTCGTTCCGATATTTATTTATAGTTTCCTTGCCGGAGAGAGGGAAGTTCGTCCCGAAGTGGCCGCCGTTTTTTTTATACCCCTACACCCTAGGTTGCTTCTTTGAGCTGTGACTGTGACTACAAACGGAGTTCACTCCCGTCACGGAGTGGGAGGGTGTAGGGGACGAGATTGGAATTGGGCCCTGGAGGGAGGAAAAGATGGAAAAACAGGGTGATGAACCTGGAGATACAGCGCTGCATGGCAGGGGAACAAAGAGGTTGAGAAGCGGATAGGGAGGTCAGGTCCATTGACAGCCCATCAGGGATGCATTTGTGTCCCGGCATATTAATCCACACCTGCTTACAGCCCACGGCAGCATGACAGAGGCAGCGCGGAAACCATGACTAAACCCACTGCAGAATATAGACCTGTCAAAACTACACAGGCCGACACATGTATCACTGTAGTGTTGCTGCGGTTCTTGACTGATGTGATGCCCTCATATTTTTACACCAGTCATAGCAGACAACGTAAAAGCATATACCAGATCTAAGAATGCCATGAAGGTTATCTGCACTCTGGTTCATGTGTGCATTTGCCTGTTTGTGTGTTTACTTTGAGATTAAGCGGATCAGACATTTTTAATCATGTCAGCGTGGCTTTACTGAGAGTAGAGAGCTCTCGCTTTGTCTGAAGATGCTCAGCTTTCTCCCTGCATTTAAATTCTGAATGGTGAAACGGCCAATGTGGTATTCCTCATTTATGGGAATGATCAGATAAGTAAGAAAACACGCGTACATGTCAGAATACAAAAACAAGGATGCCCTACGTCGTAACCTCTCACTGAACATTTACATCACATCAGAGCATGCTGATTATCCACAGAAAGCCTCGAGCTTTGTGACAAAAAGAGACCTTTTTAAATTTAGCTTTGGACGAAGGTCTTGATCCTGGCTGTGTAGTCAAAGGTCTTGTTTTTACAGGTCGATCTACGCAACAACCCTGATCTGACAGTCAGACGTTTGGATAATGACCGGAAACATTCAATCAGGCATCACATGTTAACCTCAAACTGTTACGGGATATGCAACACCATACTTGTCAACCTTGAGACCTAAAAAATAAGGAGGATTTCAAAACCATAGCGGGGGGTGTGGGGGTCCACATTTTGAGTTTCAGAGACTTTGTTTCCTGCTTTGTTTCCTGCTTTGTTTCCTGACTTTTAAAGAATGAAAATAACAAAATAATTAGTAAACTGCAACAGCATTTTTACGTTAAATAGGCCTACTTTTAATTTTACTTTTAATTCTCAGGAAAGAAAACTGACTGACTGCTTGAGTATTTCTTTCTCCTATTGTCCATTTCTCTCTCCGTCTCTCACTCACTGAAGGCCCTTTCAGACACAACACGACCATGGCACCACTGCGCACTGAAACCCATTATTTCCACAGCTTGCGCCACGCCGCGACAGCTTTTCGCTGCGTCGAACAAAGCCCAACTTTGGCCACTGTGTCACGAACAATAGTCGCAAAAAGCTCTCTTCCAACCGGGGAACGACATTACGTGTAGCTGTATTGTCGTTCGGGTGGAAACAGTAGGGCTTATCCACGCTGTACAGTGTCTGAAATCGGGAGAATTATGACCCCGGGAGGAAACCGGGGTGAGGGCAATGAAAAACTGGAGACTCCCGGGAAAATTGTTGGCAAGTGTTTGCAACACTGCTTCTATTCAAGCCCCCAGGAAGAGCGTCGGGCTTTGAAGCCAAATTTTGTACCGGTCAAACTGTGGAATTACAACTTCCGGGTATGTCAGATGATGCCATTGGGCCCAGAAATACTTTTTTCCATAGACTTACATTGGGAAAGAGACGACTGTAACTAATATTTTTTAGGTAAATCCACTTCCCAGTACGAACATTTGAATAATAACCCTTATTTAAATCATTAGGTCCTAAAAGTTGTAAAATGCAGTAACAGCTGAATCCAGAGTTATTGTCATGCTGCCGTTCATGTGAATGAGCCTCAGACCAAGTGGCTGGGAGGCGAGGTTAAAGGAAACGCTAGTGAACTTGCTATATGGGCCCACAGTAGGGGTGGGAAAATAAATTGATTCACCGATTATTTTTTTTTACAATTTTGGAATCGATTTTTTTTAATGCCAGAATCGATATATTTGCTTCACTTTAATCTATGCGGAGGCAGAAGGAAGTTACCGCTTTTATTGTTATAGTCAGAGTAACGTGACGTAATATCCATTCTGTATCCGTCACTCAAAACAAGCAGTGAGCAGAAACCGGCAGATACGACAGAGCAGAAAACGGCGGAGGGTCGGCGTGGATACGAATGACTGATATATTTGACTTCAGGACATCTCTGACTACATACACGCTGAAGATCAAACATTTTTACTGTATTAACTTAGATATTTTCCAAAGTAAAAGTCCCTAAAAGTGTATGATTCAACTTTTTCCCATGGTCTAGTGTTAAAAAAGTTAACAAATATCGCAATAAATCGTAATATCGAATGGCAATACTTGTAGAATCGCAATACATATCGAATCGGCACCTAAGTATCTTGATAGTATAGAATCGGGAGAAACATGTATCGTCCCAGCCCTGGCCCATAGATCCAGAAGATCACCGGAAGATCCATGTAATTTTATCACTCGGCAGTCGAGCCATTTTTGCTTCCTGCACCGCTGGGCAACTTTTATAGGAATGAATGGGAGCCCGCGTACAACGCTGTATCCAGTTCTCTTTATACATCTATGCTTCTACTCCATTTTAGATAATTTCTCATCGATCAGCCTGTTCGTCCTTCTTTCTTTAGTAATGACAAATTGATTACCTATTTACCAATCATAGTCAGAGAGTGTGTTATGGAGGAGCGCCAGTTAAGATTGGCCAGTTAAGATTGCAGAGCAGCTGGTAACACCTTCGACCCCCCAGGACACCTCCCCTACAGGTAAATTGGGCTGAAATGAGTTCTCTCTGCAAGGTGAGCTCGTCTCATTCTAATATAGGGTGACCTGCACCTCTAAAGTGAGACATGCAATTTAAGATGGTGTGGCATCTGGTAGGGATGAACTTGTGGACCTCGGGAATGAGAGGAAGTTGACCTGAATACGGCAGCTGCAGATGGATGGTAAATAAACCAGGTTGATTTTATGCACACCCTCCAAAGCTTGGAGGTGGAACTTGGAGGTGGACGTACGGTTGCCTGGGTGTGTAGTGGAGGTGGGTTTTGGATTCTCTGGTTCAGTCACAGTCATCACAGTTTGAACTCCAGATTTAATGGGGCTGTGAGTCTATGCAGCTGCACTCGCCTCAATAGATGCACTATTTTCCATATGATTTCACACTGACAGATTTAATTCATGTTACATTTAATTATTTCCCAAGAGTCCGTTCAGTTTTTATGCCATAGCTGCAAGAAAACAGTTAAACTTAATTCGTAGGATTTAATTCAGGGCGAAAGAAACGAAAAGAGAAAATGATATCACTCAATATTACAACTTCCTATCACAGCTGCATCTACAGTAATATCATTAGTTATTTTTTCCTTGACAGAGACGTGTATAACTTACATTTCATTATTTTATTATATTACATTAAATGTCAATATTTAATAGTGAATTTCAAATAAATACCATTGTTGATTTACAAAGGGGAATCAAATGCAAAACATTTTTGTATTTTCCTTTTGCATTTGACAAGTCACAATTATTCATAGATCTCTTTCGACAAAAAAAGTTTGCCACCAAGCAATTTATTTCAATAACAATAGAACTATTACTGTAAGTGGAAACCGTGTCATTAAATCCATCATTTTAGGATAATTGATTAGACGTACAGTTTATAATTAATGAATTAACACTTAAATATATATATATATATATATATTAAAGTGTAAATGAAAAGTAGTTTAGCCACACCAAATCTTGAATTACATCAGAGTCAGAAGCTGAGATGGCATGCTATGCTCAGCTAATTGCCTTTTTAACAGAACTAGTTTGGCTGTATTCTTATTCTCTGTGACTGGATTTATCTGATGCCTTGTTTATGTTAGATAAAAAACTAAATTACCAAGATGTTATTGATGTATTTCAATTTCATGAAAAAAAAAGATAATCACAATGTTTTTAATCAACATTGAGATCATGATTATTCATTAATTTTAGGGACAAACTATTTTTATTGCACTTTCATATTTAAATACATTCCTGCTAATGTACAAATCTTTGCATCAAAATAAGACATAAAATAAGGTTCTTCTTCACCTGAATTCGGCGCATTTTTGTTTATAACGAGTAATATAGTGTATATTACTCTTCTACTCTGGACTGCAGCCACAACATTCAGGAAAGTTTTTCACAGGCTGCCGCTGTAGGGTGCACGCTCAGCAGTATGACAGCTCCCCAAAAGTGAAGTCGAAACATCTGGATCGCCCCGTGGTGGCTGGCTGTTAGTTTTGATTTGATATGCAGCAGAGTTATTTATGAGCAGAGCGAGCATGCATTCTAAACATCAATATTGCAGTCGATCATGTTCGTTTAATTGTGGGGAGCCAAAATCATGATTTGGCTCTGTTGCTTTAGCTGTGATTAGTTTGGGTTTTAGCTGCCTTTTGTTGCAGCTACACGTCAACTTCTTCTTGTACTGAGAACTAGAATTACCTCCTTGCAGTTGTATGACCTGTATAAATTGTCATAGTTAGCATAGGAATTCTTGAGTTATGGCCAAAAATGTGTTTCGCAAGGTCACAGTGACCTTGACCTTTAACCACCAAAATCTTAACAGGTCATCCTTGCTACCAAGTGGACGTTTGTGCCAAATTTGAAGAAATTCGCTCAAGGTGTTCCCGAGATATCACGAGAATGGGACGAAAGTAAGGTCACAGTGACCTTGACATTTGACCACCAAAATCTAATCAGTTCACCCTTGAGTCCAAGAGGATGTTTGTGCCAAATTTCAAGAAATTCCCTCCAAGCGTTCCTGAGATATCACTTTCACAAGAATGGACCGGGACGGACGGACGGACAACGTAATGCCTCCGGCCACGGCTGTCACCGGCATGGAGGCATGAAAATAAATGTCGCTCTTCCCCTTCCATCCAAGATACCGTGTGACGGCTTTAGAGCCTCTCTGTCCCACCCTGTCCTGTTAGGAAAACTGATAAAGAAACAGAACGTTTGGTGGTGAATGTTTAAGGTTAACATTAGCATATTCAAGGTAAATGACTCTTGATTCTGAACTTAAAAACCAAACCTGTGTTAAACTGCGTGACATGAGCAGGAAGCTTGTTTAAAAGCGAGGTCGAGGACGTAGCGGGAGGGGGGTATGTGAAGAGAAAGTTGCTTATTAGAGTGACAAGAAGCTTGGGGGTTTGTAGATGAGGGAAAAAAGGCTGAATTAGGTGATGTCAGGCAAATTTCATGCTAATAGCTTCAGTGATATTTTGTGTTGTTATTGCTTGTGAAAATGGGAAATTACAAACATGCTCGTGTTTCCATCTCAATGCACCTTCTCATGCTTAATATCAAAAGGTTAATGGACAATATGTAAATTATCTCCGAGGTGAGGGGAAAGAAAACCCTCATTTATATTCTTCAAGGCTCTCGATACAGAAATCCATCTATTTGTGATGTTTTTATTCATTAATATGTTGCTTTATTATTGCAGGAATTGTACATTTGACAAAATGGCCCATTGGTGCAGCCAAATAGTTATGACACAAAAAAAATTACTTGTGTCTGACTGTATATGCCCAACGATCACTTAGAAAACTCCTGTCATACCAAACTAATGTATCACCAGATGCAAATATATTTGAGACATAGTGCTGGAGAAGGAGAAGGTGAGACATACGGAGAAATAAAATGACATCTTGTGTTGAAATGCCATCTTCTCTGTTGTAGCGGTCTCTGCACTCTTCCTTTTAACGAGGACTGAATAAAGTTTAGTGAGCTTGACCTCTGAGCAGGGGCATCTCAAGTTCAGCACAAATGTCAGCCAAGAACAAGACAACCAACTCCCACCAGCTCCTTATTAGACAACAGTTTTCTCTCTTACTTTTAACTTTGTGTGCCTTGAAAGTCTGAGTAACGGAAAGCACAAGTAGTATGTAAAAGTGAAGCTTATTTGGAAAGATTTAGAAGCATTGCGCCGATGCCCCTCTATACGTTGTTGAGTCACATTTCCTGAATCTCTACAACAATGACCCCCTTTACACCTAGCATTAAAATGCAT
>CAKALU010061969.1:0-18788 GCA_916700995.1 Hozukius guyotensis
TTCAAACATTCTCCCTCTTAAAAATGAAAAGTTGAATTCATAAGCAGTAAAATGCACTCCCCAATTTAATACACTTAATACACTTACTAATGTTAGTTAATGTTATCAGGTAGATATTGCTGCGTAACAGACATTACTGAGTCAGTTGACTGACTTAATCATTCTTTTCTTCTTGTGCTATTGTAACACGTCTTTATATTTGCAATTACCTTGTAATTGTCATTTGTTGCCACAGTGGCTGCTGGTCACAAAACTTACATAGTCTCATTTTAATAGCTGCTTTTCTGTTTTCATACATCCTGTCTCATCTAATTCATAATTTACTTTGTCAATATACGCTTGTTACATGAATAGTGTCTTTTCAAAATAAACGTCCGTTTTCATAGGAAGTTAGGTTTAGGCAACACAACCACTTAGTTAGTTTTAAGCCTCATCCACACTGGGAACGTCAGGAGCGCGTGGCGGCTGCGTTACCTGTTGTTTTTCATTTCGGCATCCGTGTTAACAGGTTAGAGCAGCCACATTGTCGTCTCACGCGCGTCTCAGCTGCGCATCTTCTAGAGAATAGAGGTCTCGCCTATTTTGGCGAGAGCTGCACGGTTCACAGCAACAACAGACAGTGAAAGTGATCTATTGACTGTATATTGACATCATACCAGCAAGATTTCTACAGTTTTGATGTCTATCTGTAGAAAATGTTACGGAGATGAAAAAAAGTAAAGACTTATTTTTAAATCAACACTGCTTTCATTTCAAAATAAAAGCCCCTCAAGCGTTTTTTCTGTGGACAGAATTCCTTCATTTGTTAACACAAGGCTTTTATTCTGGCTCATTGAGCCGAGGAGGAGGAGCCACCTTTAACAATGGCTCAAATAACTATGTGTAATGTGGAAAGGTGTTGGCTGTAGTGTTAAATCCTGGAGACTTATTACCAACTCTTTTTTTTAGCCTTTTTTCTTTTAGCTTACGTTTTGTTTTTCAGGCCCACATATTCTTCTCTCTTCAACCTTGTTTCCTGTCACAGTAGGCAACTGTTTTTAGTGGAAAAGCTCCAATAAAGCCTACTTCCCAGCAGTATGCAGCAGACAATGTTAGCTGATGACGATTTAGCCTCTTGGGGTAATTGACAATATTTTGTGGGTTCCGGTGTAGCCAGAGGATAACGAATATCCTGATAATGGATAATGAAAAAGTGAAATCGTTGAAACATGGCCGTTGGGATCCGAGATTGCATTTTGGCCAATGCGTTTCGCCTCTTTTGCTCTCCACACAGACTTTTTACCTGCATGCAACCAAAGCCTGCGCAAACGTGATTGGTCAATACTACTCAGACTACAAATGCTACTCGGACTACAAAAAGACTACAAACCAATACCAGAACACTTCCAATACCAAAATCTTGTCCCATTGCCTACAGATTCTACATTCATATGCAGATATCTGTTTATAGAGATTAGCAGCTCACTGGTAAAAAAATAGTGGAGCTTAAAGCAGCTAAAGAGCCTGATATTGTTCTCAGGAGTTGGTGGAGACCAAAACAGAACTAAAAGGAGATCGGTGACCAAAAACACAATTCCAAATGAATGTTGCTCCATGTTTGCTGGATGTGTAAACTGTTTGCTAACATGTTGTTTGTATAAATATGTCAGTTTATTTCAGCTTGTTCCGCTGCCTCAATGTGGCCAAAAATCAATAAATGCAGTTTTAAAGTATCACCTATAGTAATGCCTCCAGCTAAAAATGTTCTGCTTACACAGTGTCTATACAAAACATCCTCTGATACCTGTTCTTTTTTCTCTGTCCTGTTTATCCCCAGGATGTATGAAACCTCATGTACATGTGAAATTCTCCACAGAACTCCCCACGTACATCGTCTAAACTCTGGACTGGATTACCACTCCAGCTGCGTCATGGATATTTTTTTACCATTCGGGACACAATGGTTTTGAGCTTTATACCTGTGCATGTTGGACCCTGCTGACACATACTGTGCTCTGTTCAAACCAGAAGAAACTGTGTACAGGTTTTTAATTTCCCTTCAACATACTGTATGTGCGATAAATTAAACATTTAAAAAAATCCCATTTATTTATATAAGTCAGATACATAATTCCGAGGGAACGCCAGCATGAACTAGAAAGGGTAAAAAAAAAATGAAATAAGCAACAATGATTTGGTTTTGCTTACATATCTGAGATTGGTTTGCTGTTCTATGAAGCTAACAGCAGTAGTGTATTATTTATTCATATGAATATACTTTTCTGAAGTATGTTATTGAAGTGAATTACACATTTATTTTGTAAATCATGAATGTCTATGTTATAAATTTGTGTATTTTAATAACAAATGTCATACTAAACAGAAATGCTGTTGTAAAAATATGAATAGGGTACTTCAAAGCTTTTGGTCCATTGTCTCTTGAAAAGCTGATTTATGGCACAATACACATTTTTCTACTGAAATATTTCCTTTTTTCTGATTTTAATTTGTTAACAAAAATACAGGGTTTGGTTTTTCTGGATTAATTTAACCTTTGCTGTTAATCTAATGCTTCTGGTTACTATTTATGATACATACCAGTTTGTGAAATGTTTTGTGCTTCGGAATAAGTGACCACTTGATGGCTAAGATGCTACACTGCACCTTCAGACTGCAAGTGACCCCCCCAAATATAGCATTACACCTTTTAAGGAATAAAGAAGAAACAGGGTGGTGACAGGAGGACTATCCCACAAAGAAAAGTATTCCAAAGTGGTCCGCAGCCAACATCCCTATACTGGAGGCAGAGTACAATTTATCAAAGCTCAGATTTAAGGTGGCAGTTGAAATGAGATACAACTACTTTGTGGGAGAACCCAAAGAGCATGGCAGCGAGAAAGAGAGAGACCGAGAGAGAGAGCGGTTAAGAGAGATGGAAGAGTGCGTTTTGGGGCCATGACACATTAAGAGTGTTCTATTGGACAGAATAAGAAGAGGTTGACTTCTTGAATACTTAATATGGCCAGTCAAGCTCAAGGCTGGCTAAGGTTGGTGACACATTTAGGCTAATGTCCTGACCCTCTCTCGAGTAGCACCCATCTTCATCCCAGCTCATTATATTATTGCGCTGTATAGGAGCAGGAGAACTAGAGCGCAGATGCTACCAGGCTACACGGATGGTTAGCTTGTTCAGAGGACTGTCAAGCCCCGTGGTACTTTGTGTGCGAAATCTGACAGATGTAAATGCCTGATTGATGCCTTTCAAATCTTCAGAGGCAACCTTTCCGGATTAGTTTTCCCTGTTTTTTTTTACTTTGTGGGGATGTGGAGATACAGAGTGGAGAGTGTGGTTTTGTCAACTTTGGATGATATTTTCTACGATTGTTCAGTCGCAGCTGTGCAGAAATTGCAACAGTAGATATACCTACGATACAATCAGTAGAGAATGTAACCATAGACCGTAGAGAACAGCGATAATTAGACACTTAAATGCAACACACATTGGCTGCTTTGCATAGCGTTGCTTCACTGGTAACAGTGAAGACCCACTGAACACTATGCCTAGTGAGGAGAAGTTTGCAGCGATTGATTTTTAGATGGAATGCAAGGGAATCACTTATCAAGACGTTGTGGGAAATCAGGGGCGGTGGGATTGCCCAATGATGAAAGAATATGTAGGGGTCAAAAGTTCAAATACAAATCTAAAAATCTAAATGAGGGTATTCCTTGGTAGCTCTGTAGGGAAAATACCTGTCGAGAGCATCATTATTCTGAACTCCGGTATTGCTCTTTAGTAGGACTCAAACAAATATGAGGTGATGTTTTTGACACACAGTCACTTAAAATTGCTGAATTAAGGCTGAGTGTCCATATAGCATTTTCTTTTTCCTCAGTGCAACCGTCTTCTTTCAGTTGTTCCTAATGAGGAGAGAGCATACATAAAAAACAGAGAAAAATGGTATATGGACACACAGCCTAAGTGGTAGGTTGCTTACAAGATTGGACTACTAACCAGGCAATTTGGGCATCTGCCCATAAGGGCCCAGGAACCTAAGGGGGACCCTGAAGGCACCTGATTTACTGTGTATGAATTAGTTTGTGATAATCTAATCAATTGCAAATATGTTTAATACCGCATGTACGAGTAATAGGCATTTTGCATTAAAATGATAAGGGCCTTAAAGGACCAGTGTGTAGGATTTTGGCGGAATCTATTGACACAAATGGAACATAATATTCATAACTATGTTTTCATTAGTGTACCTGAAACTAAGTATTGTTGTGTTTTCGTTAGCTTAGAATGAGCCCTTTATATCTACATAGGGAGCGGATCATCTTCATGGAGTCCGCCATGTTGCTTCTCAATGTTTCTACAGTAGCCCAGAATTGGCCAAACCAAACACTGGTTCTAGAGAGGGCCATTTGTGTTTTTTACATTACCTGAAGTCCACCGTAGTTCTCCAACACGTGCTTGGAAAGGGAGGAGTGAGCGGAGGGGTATTCTGTTGGTTGCGATCTGCAACCTCACCTCTAGATGCCACTAAATCCTACACACTGGACCTTCATTTGTACCAATACCAAATTTGTATGCCCCATCTTTTAGAGGGGGCCCTGAGTTATAATCAATTTCAGGATGTATTATGCTACATAGAGTATTTTCAAGTTACCACAAACTAACTACAGAGTGGGTTAGTCCAGTCCTGGTTGCCTATTTACGCAATGCTAGCCAACAAGCAAGCTACATTTCCAAGTGTTGGCTTGCCCACAGTGACTAGCAAACAGCAGCAAGGGGCAGTGTTGAAAGTCTGATTGAAACCTGATTGTTTTGCTTTCCAGTGGCTCTCCAACCTAACACACACCAGATTTGCTGTTCAGACAGAAGAAGCCGTCAAAGTATATAGAAGGTGCGGTGTGTGTCACTCTGAGGAGTGAATGTGATGCAATTACTGCTACTGAAGTAGGATGGCGACGTATCCTGGCAGTGTGCAAAGAACCTGAAGCTTGAGGGTATGTTTGCGTTAGATACTGAGGTCCGAATGTTCAGGTATTTTTCTCATTTTGCTAGTGTCGGTGCACAACAAAGTAGTTCATTTCCAGAGCAACGTGTCACCATGCCACCTCTTATTCAAGTCCCTGCTTCTTAAAGTTACATTGTAGAGAATCGGGAAGCCTTTGACCATGACGATCAACTTTCCCTCCAACTTGTTTTAAATTCTTTTTGGTAGTTGAGTGGAGGAAGGGTATTTTGCATAAAGTTGAACCTTTCTCTTTTGCTACTGAGCAACTTTTGAGTGTTTGAGTAGTAGTTGACAGTGCTACTTGCATCCTGTCTAAGTGTTTGAATCCAAACGTGTGAATGGGGTATGATGTGTCAAGATACCGCCGGTGTGCGTTGCCCCTCAATAACTGTGGTTAACAGTTTTTTTTGGATAAAGTGTGAGCAATCTGTTTAAAATGAAGCATTTATATTTCAAAGTTGCATGATACGACGATTTCGGTTACAACTCTGCGTCCATCTTCATTTCCATTGTAGCTATGTGTGTGTTCCATCTGAGTTTGCAGGACATCATTTGCACTCAGCTATGAGGTGATTTATCTTGTTCGACTGCATGGTGTATAAGGGTAATTTTCACATTTTGGTGGTTGGATTTTTTGTAAATCAGCAACATCGATGAAATGTCAAGGAATGTAGCAATACCGTAATAATGAGATTTTCTATGATTAAGGAAAATTAAGGATTTCTTTTCAAGTTCTGCAAAGAATTCTGGCTCTCATTTTAACAGCTTGAGGGAGACATAAAGTAGCCTGTAAACCCCAGACACAACCGTCAGAAACAGCGGAAGTAGTACTAATCCTAACCTTAACCCCAGGGAACAGGAAATGACACTGGGCAGACAAGATCAGGAGGTCCGTCATGATAAAAGCACCCTCTGCCTTTGGGTTCCACTGGGAGGAGGACAGGTCCAACGGACAGGAAGTCCTGCTAACATGAGGGATCTCTGGCCTCTTGGTTAGGAGGAGCTGTGATGTGACAGTATCAAGTTGTAGACTAGTTTTGAGGAACTCTCTTTTCCCTCTCTCTCTCCCTCTCTCTTTCTCTCTATCTCCTCCTCCCTGCAGAATTAGCAAGATTATTATTTTTGTAGACAAATATTAATAATAATTGAAAAAAAAAGAGTTTTATTACTGTACAGCTTTTGTATAAGAACAGACGGTAAGGTGTTACAGTGTTTTTGTTTGACCTCAACTGTGCTGTGTGTAATTGTTTTATGCATTTATAATCATATTTATTAAATGGAAAGAAGTCTGTTAACTGTGTTCTCATTTTCTTACAATATTTGTAAAAAATACTATGTATTTGAGGAAGTAATATTCAACCTATAAAGAAAAAAAACAAGCATGTGTTGGTGTTTTCTTCTACACACACACACATACACACAACTATATACTGTTTATACGTAATTTGACATTTGCAAACATGTAACAAAACATAAGTAAGTTTGTCACGTAACTGAAGTTACGTAACAAACTTACTTATTTTAACTCAAACACTAGAAGTGCACTCGGAGAGCGCAGACCTCCGCCAAGGCAAGTTTTATGTATGTCGCTGATTATTACCTCCTTCCTAGGCCTTCGGCCTTGGCGGAGGTAATAATCTTTTCCTAAACCTAACCAAGTAACTTTGTTGCCTAAACCTATAGGGATACCCAGTGTGTTAAAAAGTGATGCCAAGCGGTCCAAATGTGCAGCCCGTTCTCATCCCCAGGACTTCAAATACAGGTGTTTTTTGTCATGGTCATCAGTGTTTGATATCGCCGCACATGGCACCCTTTAGTGCCAGTATGAGACACACCGAGCTTTCCGTTAACTACAATGTAAACCCATCCGCAGCAACAGTAAATGCTCAGGTAAAGTGTTGTGGTGATGTAGTTTAAAAAGGATAAGAGACACCTACAGTAGGGTGGGTGGGAGGAGTGGTGGATGGGACCAACAAACACAAGGCTTTCATCCAGGAGACGTTGCAATCAACCTTTCACGTTACAATCAGCCGTTCGTTTGTGTCCCCTGTTCACAACGTCAAGTCACATTTTAACTGTACAAACGTAGTAATTTAAAGCCCAACCATGTTTGTTTTTTTTCCTAAACCTAAGCAATTGTTTTTGTTTAATTCGCTACATTATGCATGTGTTCACTGCGAACGAAAGATGACACCAAGGGGTCTGTCAAAGCATCAGCATGTGATGAGCGTGAGCAATGCTGAACATCACAAGCGTGAAAATCTCTCAAATCAGCTATTACGCTCATGATTTTGTCCTCCCTTGAGCACAAAATTAATTCTGCTCTTATATTTGCCTGTGCACTCGCAAAGGTCGTATAGCACTCAGATTTGCTGTGTTCTCTCAAATCTTTTGTCCTCAATATTCTCCCAAAGCTTTCAACAAACCGACCGCCTTTGCATGTGCGCTGGCCACCTCTTGCTCAATAGTAGTGCTTAAAGTGGCAGTAGGCAGTATATTTTTGGCATCATTGGGCAAAAATTCCATAATTACCTTTCAGCATATTGTAATTCAAGTGTTCTGAGAGAAAACTAGACTTCTGCACCTCCTCATGGCTCTGTTTTCAGGCTTTAATAAATCTAGCCCGTGACGGGAGACTTTGACCAATTAGAGGTCATTTCAGAGAGAGAGTCACAGTACACTACAAGATGATTCAGAAAACATTTGAGGCGAGAAATAACCATTAGAGTAACAGAATATTGATTCATATTTGATCAGCGCTGCCCAGTTTGACCGTTTGGTCGGAGTTCGCGAGTGATTGACAGCCAGCTCTCATAAACGGCAGATGGAC
Organism: Hozukius guyotensis; assembly: GCA_916700995.1. Classification (NCBI taxonomy): domain Eukaryota; kingdom Metazoa; phylum Chordata; class Actinopteri; order Perciformes; family Sebastidae; genus Hozukius; species Hozukius guyotensis. Next base: position 7,828 of record CAKALU010061969.1, read on the forward strand.
AGCAGATCTCAGGTCAACTCTTACTACTTGTTTTCCTCCTGTCTGTGAAATCTTGCAGATGCCGTTAGGAGCACATCGGAGGTCACAGAGGTATTTCATGATTTTTTTCAGATTACCTGTCTCATGCACTACTGTCACGATATAGCAACCGTTCTATAAAACTAACTTTTTTTAATCATATTTGCTCCAATCTCGCCTACTTCAGCTTTAACTGTTTATCTACAAATCTTAAATTGGTAAAAAAACAAATCTATTCATTGAGTTGGATCCTGCCAAAATGATTAGTCCTAATTACTTTTAGGTGATAGTATTGGAAACATGGGAAAATGAAATCTCAATAAGATTGAATGTTCGCACAAAGCAGTCAAGATCTTTTTTGTAAGCTATTCTAATATTTTCTCTAAATTATTCATAGACAACTTAACTTGGGAGAAACTCAAACAACCTAACATTAATTTGACTCGAAAAAAAAAAAGTTTTAAAAACAGTCTTTCCCTCCTCTGCCTAGGGTAGTTTAGACCGGTTTGTCGAGCAGAAGAGGATACTCTTATAAATAGGGATGAGGAACTGAGTCGGAGTCATTAAAGATGAAGATGTTAATTCCAGCATGGATATAACCTTAACAAGTTTCAGTGCAGAATATAATGATGCTGAAGTGAGTGATAGTGCATAAAGGATAGAAGTAATTATAGCCGGCTCTTTTGCACTTATTTATGCGGCTCCTGAAATAGCTGTGGTTGGAGCAGCGGTGGTGATAATGATGATGGCCGCGGCAATGGCAAAACTAACACAGACTGATTGTTTGACTGATTCATATCGATGCTGCCAGTGTACCGTGCTCAAGTTGAGGCATTCCGGGAACATAATATCATCTGAATAACGATGATGAGTGCGTTACTCATCATTGTTCCCATGATGCACACATCCAAAGGCCTCTATTGTCCTTAACTAAAGAGAAGAGAGAGAGAGAGGCTACAGGGCAGTGTCATTACTGATGTGTACTGATGCTATGCTGCTGACAAGAGTCAGACAGGGTGGTCTGGAATGGAGCGGGGAGGGGGAGGTGGTTGACGGACTCTTTAATCGTTCTTAGCCAGAAGATGCTTGGGCGCCCAGGGGAGAGAGAAGATTACCAAGAGATCAATTCCAAAACAGGGCTGGCTCTGCTGACATCTCAAGGTAGTGTACTGCAGTGGCCCCCCTGGGACCCGGCTGCCATACAGGCCGGTATTACTGTGGATTTAGTGTGAAGGAGACTCAGACAGAGTCGAGGAGAGGCTTTTGGTAGAAGTAAATAGCAGGAGGATTACACAAAATGCCACGGTGTTAACAAGGGTGGCACTCCTACTATGGCTAAGTTACAGCTGCACCGGGCGAGATTAGGGCTGCAACCGAAAAAAGGAATGAGAATAATTGAGATATCAGGTATGGTCACATTGCATCAAATCTTTCTTAGTGCTCAAGAAGTTAAGGAGGTACCTGGAGAGTAGATAAAAAGGAATCAGAAAGCGCTCTTCTACCTCACCAAGTGCACACGAGTCACAATGAATCATAACAGGAAATATAAAAGAAGATTAATCTGTTTAAAGCCCCCCCTCGAGTCAGTTTTACCTCCTGTTTTTTTGGTTATTTCTCAAACAGAGAAAGGGGGTGTGGTTAATAGTCAGACGTAATTCATCACCATGGCAACCAGATTGCATCGTTTTTCAGCCCAGTTTAGATGAATTTACTGTTTATCAGACCACTAATGAGACAAGAATTATCTCAACACACCGACTCTTTCTGACTCGCTCTCTTCTTCACCCTCTCCTCCTGGCGAGGCGGCCGTCTGGCTGCTGCTGCACCGAGGAGCCGCACCGCCCCCCGCCGCACACAGCGCACCGGAGGACGGATAGACATGTTGCAGAGGTCCAGCGTTTGAAATGCAGTTTCGGGACGTTTTGGAGGTGCACCATCCACCAGCGCCGGCCGCTCTCGCCTCAGCTCCAGCACCGACACCGCACCGAGCTGCACTGTGATTCGTTTATTTCTGGGGCCGGGCTTTTCTGTGGTTTTCTGTTGGGATCAAAGTTGTGCGATCCCCGTCGTTCGGACCTGTTAGAGGCTCGCAAACCTCCGTTAATTTATCTCCAGCAGGAGGAGACGGTAAAGAAGAGAGCGAGTGAGAGAGACAGTCAGTGTGTTGTATTAATTCTGCCGGTGGGATTTTGTGTATTTCACTGTGTTGATTTCAGCCGTTCACTGTGCACACAAATGCCATTATGAAAATAAACACACTAAACTAAGGTGGAGGAAACTAAAAAATAAAATGAAAACCCTCAGTTAGCTAATGCAACAAGTTGGGCTACTAGCTAACTACACCTAACTAACTAACTAACTAGAAAGACAAACTGATAGACAGATAAACAGATTTATCGGTTTGCTGCTGTTCAAACTCAAATGAGCATGAGTGTGTCTGTGCAAGCTTGGAGGATGATCTTTGACCTGCAGCTTCTACTACAGTCAAGTTTGAACTTTGAGCACAAAATTAAGTTATTTGTCAAAAAAATGACGGCAAACAGTGTGGCTAATCAACTTAGTCAGGAAATGACTCAAGTAAATATGAAATATCATAGAAATGTCAAAATACACTGGAGAGGGGCTTTAAAAATACACATATTGATAGACTTGTGTGATACATGTGCCAGATTACTTAAATTCTTAAGATTATGAGAAAATAGTAAGGGTAAGTGTTTGAAAAGTAAATAATTCTATATAAAGATTTACTGTCTAGCTTTTTTCTATAGCTTTCAGCCACATCTCATGGTCTTCACCAGCAAATGCAGTTGTTGGCTCACCTGTTATGGAGTTGACTCATTTGTAAACACATGACCTAAGACAGCTATGACCTATGACAGCAGAGCCAACAACTCCATTTGCTCATGAAGAGAGTGAGATATGGTTGAAAGCTCTAAAAAAAAAAAAAAGCTAAGAAGTGGACCTTGAGTGATTTGGTCAAATGAATGTTTCCAAATTTTAATATTCTGTTACCTTCAATGTCAGAAATGCATTTAAAATTCTGAACCCACACCAAAATGAATGACTTGCTCCATGGACCATGACCTATACTTTATTCATTATTATTATTAAACATTACTATACATTTTCATAGCTTTTGCATTTTTGCATGTTTTTCTTTTGTGGTGCCATATTTAATCATTTCTCAGCAAAATTAAGCACCATGTCTTCTTGTTTCTAATATTAAAACTATTGTATTGTTTGTTCACTCTCTCCTTCTATCACATCAATCCATGTCAAACATTTGGTGTTCATACTATTCTGTAGAAGCGCGTTGCATTTATCAAAGAAAACAAATGGAGACATATTATGAATTTAGACTATGAATTAATAATCTTGTAAGTATGAGAATAGAATTATGAGAACTATGAATTATGAGATTTAGATCTATATCTCATAAGGATTTAGCATCACGTACAAGACAAAGGCCTCATAATTATTATAATTATGAGATCTGTATCTCATAATTACAAAAAAAAATGATCTCATCATAATTAACAGATACAATTCACATCATAATCACATTAGAGCAACATGGGGAAAAAGGCTGGATGTTAGAGAACTGCACGAATTTAGCCTTGAGTGAGTCGCGTCAATGCACTTCCATAACCTCCTAGGTAAATTATATTGGTTAGAAGGTTAGGTACAATTTGTACAATTGTTCCACTCTCACATGAGAGCAAGCTGAAGGATTTTAGAACATGGCCTGAATAGTCCAACATAGTGTACAATCAGACTGCAGAGAGACATACGTAGTCACAGAAGGCATCCTTGAATTTGTTTCAGTATAAATTAGAAAAAAAAGTACAATTGCCCAAAAAGGAAACCATCATCTTGACCTGTACATTAGGGCTGCACAATTACTTGAATATTAATCGCAATTTTGGCTTCCCACAATTAAATGAACATGATCGCCTACCAATTGACGTTTAAAATGTGCGTTCTGCTCATAGAAAACTCTGCAGCATATCAAATCAAGCGCTTCCTAAACTAACAGCCCGCCACCAGCCGGTGATCCAGATGTTTTGGCTTCACTTTTGAGTATAGATATTATCTATAGCCTACAACCAATGTGTTTATGATTAAATTAAGAGCATAAAATTGTTTATCTGGCACTTAATGTTGCTAATTTTGCTCTCAAAGTGCACCAGATTGAAGGATCTCACTTTAAAATGTAGCTAACAAAAGGGTAGGGTGAACATTCCTGTATTTTTTCATATTAAAATATATATAGCAGTGCATTAACAAGGATGTAGCACAGCAATGGAAGTGACAACAGCGCTCTGTTTTTTTTTTCTTTAAGTGAAAGGGCAATAAAATATGTTGTTGCTAAAATCAATCAATAATCGTGATATCGATATTGATCGTAATTATCATTTTGGCCATAATTGTGCAGCCCTGCTGTACATCATATAAGCGGTCTCTCCTGCGTGTGTCTGTGCACCTGAGCTGCCGGTCTCCTTTCAATTAAAACTGTGTTAAAAATGATTTTACGGTTAGAAGTGGAAAATATTCATCTATTCTGACTACTTAGTCCATCCTGGAAGAGGTGTACCACCTTTTATGCAGATCAGTGTCATGCTAGGGTCAAGTCATTCCTCCCATTTGTTTTAAAATGCCCAAAGTAGTTACTGTAAAGTTAGACTTTGCTACAGGAATACCACATGGTCTATTTTTTCCTTTCAGTTCAAATGGAAGTAGTTGAACTGTCTAGATCAGTGGTTCTCAAACTTTTTTACACCACGTACCACCTCAGAAAATATTTGACTCTCCAAGTACCACCATTATTATGACCAGGGGTGGGCAATTATTTTTCCTGGGGGGCCACATGAGAAACCAAGATTGTTGCCGGGGGCCAAACAAATTCTGTCAGATGAAACCTCTATTTCATCACTACAATAATTTATAGAAAACCGACTGCACACTTATTTTTTCAGCATTTTTTATACTGAAAATCACTCCAAACAGCAGATTATTAAGAAAATTGCATTATATGCAGGAGTTTTTGAACCGTACAGGACTGACTGATTTGGGTAGTAATGTTTCCATTTACAAAACTTAACAAAACATAGAATCCCCAGCATGCACTGCAGGTCCAAAAAGCCATATATATTGATGTGAGAACATCTCCTAACAACTGGATTTATTCAAGTTTCTCGCCAAAAACTTAATTTTACGAGATTACATTTAAACACATCATGATAACGTTGTAATTTACCTACGCCCAATAGTCATTTTTCCTGAGCCGACTTTGAACGCCTCATAATAATAACTCAATGGCACCTCCGTTAACGTTCGTATCTCCACTATTTAGCCAGTCAGGACTGTGCCGCCCACCGGCTGCAAACAGCTAACGTTACTAACTCTCCTCCTGCTGATCTCAACACAGGTTTGTTGTTCACAGTGTCGCTTTATCAGGGAGAATAGGGTGCGTCCCCTCAGGTTTAGTAGCGCCATGCTGTTGAGCACTTTTTTTTCTCTTCACCGTGGCTCCGGTCCCAAACAAACTGAAACATGATGCAGCATGCGTATGCGTCATTGTGCATGTGTAACTTTGGGAAAGCATCAATATAGAGGAATCGATAGTCAGAGATTCCTCCGCATACCACTAGAGAGAGTACGCGTACCACCAGTGGTACATGTACCATAGTTTGAGAACCACTGCTCTAGATGTAGCAAACTCCAGTCCTTTATAGACCTGTTAGTTAAAACAGTGAGGGTTATTTTGCTGATTGATCATTGTAGTTGCCTTCAGCTTATAATGAGCACTGTCTGTTTCATTTCCCAATACATTGCTTATAGGCCACCACTGATAATGTCAGATTCAATGGCCCGTGACGTCATGTTCAATTAAAAGCTGAGCTTAATGACGAGGACACGAGCACTGCAGGAACTAGACCTAATTGCTTGGAGAGGAAAAACTGTGAGAAGGAAGGGCATGAGGAGGACAGTCTGTTACTTTAGCTGCAGGGTTGTGTGAGAGTGTGTGCGGTATGTGTCATTATGTGTGTGTGTGTGGGTGTGGGTAGCGTGGTGGGGTGTGCGTACATGTGTACACGCGCCTGCCTGCATGCAGCTGTGTGTGGAGACAATCCGACAGCCTGTTACTTTGTGTGTATCTGTCTGCTTGTTTGTATGTGTTTGAATGTGCATTTGCAGTACATTTCATGTACTAATTACGTCTCATTTGGGGGAATATTTAATTTCTAAGCCATTTGCACACATTACCACATGTTGAAATGTTCTCTGTCTTTACTGAGGTTTGCTTAAGTCAGTATAGGAGGCTATAACCAAGGGTGCAACATCCAGTTCTGAAAAGTGAAGTCCTAGCAGAAGTGCCTTAATCTTGCATTGTTTCACATGGCCATCAGGGGGCGACTCCTCTGGTTGCAAAAAAGAAGTCTATGAGAAAATGAGCCAACTTCTCAATTGATTTATTACCACAGTAAACATTATAAACGTGAGTTTATGGTCTCAATCACTAGTTTCAAGTCTTCTTCAATACAGCATGATGTTCATTTAGTAAAATATGGTCCCATTCACGGCGTTGTTCGGTCTGGGAGTTGTCCGTATTTTCGACTTACAACTTTAACCCTTTCACGGTGTGTTTTCAGTTCATGAAAGTTAATTGTAACCTTTTGGGTGGCCTAAAATATCTTATTTAGCATTCAGTTGTACTTGGCTCCACCCTCTTGTGTCACTTCGGGTTCTGAAAAACCAAGATGGCGACGGCCAAAATGCGGAATTTGAAGCTTCAAAAAACGTAGTCTACAAACCAATGGGTAACGTCACGGTGACTACATCCACTTCTTGTAACTATGTATAAGTAATGGTTCAAATAAAGCTCCACTAATCAATATTTCTATATTAACAATGTATCAGATGACTTAGTGTACTGTGAAAGGAGTTGTTCATAGTGTCAAATCCTGAACCTTCCTAAGCAAAAAGTAAACTTTTCGACCGCAGCCATAATCTCTTATCTAGAACATAACCTGCTCCAGAGCAGGTTAGCTGTTCAGCATCAGTTACCATGAAGATATACCCAGGTAAGAAGTGAACCACCGTCGTAGGACTGAAAACCCTGAGTTAACCCTGAAGTTACCTCGCTCACTCAAAATCCTGCTTCATAGTACAGTGATCAGAGCCTTTTTACCAAAAACAACAAGGATGATGAGAGCGGTGAGCATGAACCGAAACAGTAGAGTCGCTGGCCGTAAAACCAAAGCAATGAGCTGAAAGTTACTAAAACTCTCCACAGAGCTGAGGGGAAATGTGTGGATTTGTCACTACGAGTGGCTGATCTATATAGCCTTTAATGTTAATTAAAAAAAATATATATATATATCTTAAATTAGTGCAGCTTTTATGCTGATAATACACACACAACTGTTACATCTGCACCTTGAACATTATGTTTCCTGATAACCCTTCTGCCTCGGAGCTGCACTCTCTCTGTGTTGTGTATGATTGTCTGCAGGTGTTTCCAGAGTCAGGGTGGAGCCACCAGCTGCTCTGAATCACCATAATCACCACAAAAACCCTCCTCAGACATCTCTACGCTGCTACCACAGTTAGTGCAGCCATGTTCAAGCCATCTTTTACAATTCTGTGTTCTCTTCTGCCTGGTGTTTTGCTTGCTAGTAACCATGGCTGCGGTTGAAAAGTAAAAAAAAAATGATGTCCTAACGTCTTTTCCTAACCACTTTTCCTTGACCTCGATGGAAAATGTCATGAGGTCAAGGAAAGATGTGAAGGAGAATTCAGAAGGACTTAGGAAAAACAACCGTGGTGTTCAGAGAATCCAACCGTACTTTCACTAGGCTCCGTAATTATGATGCGACGGCGGCAAATATTATTAGGCTCGTTCGAGATGAACTGCGCCTCGCCTGGAAAGTAGACGAGATCAGGCGGCAGCAGCAGCAGGGGGCGGTGACAAAAAGCTGAAGTCAAGTCGGACAGTTTTCAGCAGCCTTCACTGAATTTACAGGAAGTCACAGAAAAAGGTACTTCCTGTTAGATATAGGTAGATAGGCTATTGATCAGGCGACAGCCAGGCGTTTCCCCGTAATGCCCTGGGTCTTTTTCATTTCATTTCATGGTTTATTTGATAGGGACAGAAACAATGTACACAGACAACTTAAAAGCAGCTATCTGATGCAAGTATCATGGTGCTTATAGCTGATGCTAATTTGCAACACCCGTCCCTAGAAGGGCTTTTTGTGAAAATAAGAGATTAAAACAGAACTGAGTACAGGAAAAAAAAAAAAATACAATAAAGCACACATTTAAAAACATTACATTTAAAAACTAGACATGAGTACGGGTTTGTCGCTGAATTAAACAGGATTTGGTTGCTCTCTTAAAAGTGGTAAAGTTTGCAGCATATTTCAAGTGATCAGGTAGCGAGTCTTCGCTCCTTTCACAGAAAAAGCTGTCTGAGCAAAAGATGTTTTGCAGAATGGAACTTTACAGTCGCCACTTGAAGCTGCTCTGGTGGATCTGCTACAGCTCTGTAGTCTCATGATGTAGGCTACAGTATTTGTAGAGAGGCAGAGGAGCAAGTCCGTTCAAACATTTAAACACAAGCTTTACATAATGGAAATCAATAAAGTTTGCAAAACTTAACATGTCATATTTACTCAAAATGGGACAATGATGGTACCTTATTTGCTTTTTGTCCACGATTTTTAGGGCCCTGTTGTAAAGACACTCTATGTATTTTACTACAGACTGGTTGGCCTGGGACCAGGCAGCCAAACCAGAGGACAGATGTGAGAAATTAATTGAATTTAGAAACATCAAGGCACTGTCAAATGTCAAGCAATTTCTTATCATCCTAAAACAGCTAAGGTTAGCCTTTATCGTTTTACAAATGTTTTTAGCGTGACTTTTAAAGTTTAAAAGTTGCAGTTGGTGGAGAGCAGCTGCGGCGCCTGGCTCTAAAAAATGTGGCCGCCTCGATCGCGTGAGGTTATCGTTGCCCACGTGCGCATGACGTCAGAGCAAGTCGGCATCGAGTCGGACACAAATATAACCTGCATGCATTGCGCAGCGACCGCCGGCGATGGATTCTGCGCAGGACTGGCTCATCTCGATCGAGCCTATCGACGCAGGTCTGCCGCTGTGAAACTGCAATGTGGAGATGGACTACAGAAAGTGCCGCTTCCCCCCCCCCCATGCGTTGTTAAATATCTCCTTCAGTGACAGGCTGCTTCACCCGCGATGTGTGAAAGAGAGATACCACAGGTCCTTCTGCTGCTGGAACACTTTACATCAACAGATAATAAAGGATCATCTGACCTAACGTGGACAACCGGAGATAAATATCACTTCATTACCAAGGCTGGAAATGAAATAAAAAAGGAATAGCCTATAGGCCGTGTACAACCATTGAGTGAATATTTCTTCCTACTCCCTTTCGGATGTAATATTTATTTATGTTGATTATTTGTTTATTGACAGATTGCTATATGTTTACTGTTCATTGTATTTGATATTCTTTGTTTTGTTTTTTACTTATTTGTTACTTGTTCGACATAAACAAATAGAAATAAAGTGAAACCAAATGGTTGTCACTGTCATATTTATCAATATGAATCCCAATTAGTATATGACTGTATGAAAATAATATGCATGATAAGCATATCGTTTGTTTTCATGAACAGAATGGTGCATCGCTTTAAATGTTGTGTGCCGCAAGGAATTCTGTGACGTTATTATGTCCTTTCCTTCGGTAAAGGATGGTCCAGTGTATCCTATGCTAAAGGAGGTAAGAAAGGAAGCATTGAAGCTCCTTTCCTCAGCATTTAGAGAATTCAAACAGCTCTTATCGTGGCTTAGATACTTTGGGGTCATTTCACTCCGTTAGGAACCTTCCTAAGCAAAAAAGACTTTGATTGCAGCACCAGTTTTTTTTTCATCTGCTCTCCGATGCTCTTGCAACACTGCCCCGGACCCCACCTTCAGCCAAGAACAGCCACTTAACACACCACACACTACTGATTGTTACAGGTCAGTTTATACTTTTTAAATTTCATAGACTGCATACAGAATATTTTTTTATTTGACTGTCTTTTTGATAAGGTTATTTTTAAACAAGTGTTTACTTGAGTGATCTCAGCTTGTGTTTGGAGACAACTAATATTTTTTCATCACTTTTTTTTTTTTTTTTAAATGATGCAACATAAATTATAAACTGAGGCTAGTCACACAGAAGATGTCCTTTAAGCTGCGCAGGGCAGTGAGGACAAGCAAGGACCATCCAGCCTTTTGTTTATGGTAAAAGCAGAGTCACAGCGATAGGCCACAGTTAACAAGCCAGCCCTCCACTCTCACTGTCCCCTGAGGAACGGGGGCACCGGGAGGAGAGATAGAGTCGGCGCCTGGGCGTCCATCGAGGGAATGTCATTTTGCTCTCCTGGGCAATTTGCATGCTCTAATATTAATTGCTATTGGAAATGCTTGATTTGATTAAGGGGGGAGTCCCAGCGGTGGGGGGGAGCGCGTCTCTCTCTCTCTCTGTGGCTGAAGCCTTTGCTCCTAACCTTGTTATGTTGAAAGGCAACTGGTACTGAGTCAATAATGCACACAACGCACACACCATTTCAGTCTCTCAAACAAATGCGTCATTTACGGGGGACACGGGGTCCATGCTTCCCCCCACTTTTTCAGAAGGAGACAGCCGCATATATATATTACAAATAAATAAATAAACTGGAGAAACTGCATGCACTCGGAGCATGTGGAAACAGTGCTCCCAGTCCCCTTCTAACTCCCCCTCCTCCCCCCATCAGCATCTGTTTCTGCGTACAACATCAGCATGCAGCAGCAGAGCGACGCCTCCACCATTTTGGACTGAAAGTGACTACCGGACGCCAGTAAAACATCCACCGTACAAAAATAAA